>JAIUZE010045490.1:0-32874 GCA_022085475.1 Heliosperma pusillum | reverse complement strand
AATAGAAGTATAAAACGTCTTCTAATCTTCCCCTAATATATACGAGTCACCAAAATCGTCTTCAAAATCTTCCCCTATAAGAAATGACAAGAAAAACATTATTAGCATTAAAACTTGATTTTCCATAATTAAAGTGTTGAAAACGATTTTGACGGAATTGAAAATAAACCGTACTTGAAGATGGAGAGAGAAGAGGAGATTCTAGAAATATAAGTTAGGACGGATTTAATTAAGAAATGAAGGTTTTATGATGATTTTGCTCAAGAACGACGAAGAACGGATGAAGAACGACGAAGAACGCTCAAGAACGATGAAGAACGATTAATTAGATCTTAAGTTGATTTGTTGTAAAATGAAAAGGTTGTTGGTGAGTAATGATGGGGTGAGTGCCGTGTAATATAGAGGAAAATAATGAGTCGGG
Organism: Heliosperma pusillum; assembly: GCA_022085475.1. Lineage (NCBI taxonomy): Eukaryota > Viridiplantae > Streptophyta > Magnoliopsida > Caryophyllales > Caryophyllaceae > Heliosperma > Heliosperma pusillum. The sequence goes on along the minus strand of JAIUZE010045490.1, from coordinate 32,453 downwards.
TTTTGAAATTGTTGTTACGGAATTGACTCGGTTTAATAAATATATTACGGTAGTTAATTAGATATTAAGTTAATTAAATCAAATATCAAGATATTATATTATTGTAATCAAAAGAAAGGAAAATATCAAGGCCTAAGAGAGGGTGGGAGTGCCGTGTGAAATTGTGATAGTCGGGTCTGTTTTGTAAACGATTTGCGTAATTTCCGTTGACGGATCGATAAAGTAACAAATATCTTAGATATTCGTATTAGTTTAATCGAAAGAATGAAAATATCTCAAGTGAGTAGAAAAAGATGACATGGGCGTGTGACTCATGCCAAAGTCGAGTTTCGGGTTTGTTTCGGGATTTAAAATAACTCGGGAATAGTTAAATGATGTTCGGGATTAAACCGTAAAAGTTATTCTTAAATTCCGAATAAATTCAAAATAATTATATTAAATTATCATAAATCTAAATAAATCTTAATAAAAATAAATTAAAAATATTATTTTTTTAAATAAAATTTCGGTCTTCAAAATTACAAGGCGAGCCGGGAAAAAGTCAACGAAAGTCAAAGTTGACTGAAAAACGGGATTCTCATGGAATCTCTCAAAAACTCCAAATACGAACTCGGAATTTCAAAATACGACTCGTAACAATAAATTCTATTTTAAAACTCAAGTTTTGCTGAAAAGTACTCGTAAGATATTTTACTAGAAAAATTGGGTACTTTTCGGGTTGTTACAAATCATGTAGAAATCGAGCTAAAACGGGGGATAAATTAGTACAAAATATCACTTATCAATCGCACTATTATTGAGGATACTTACTCCAACACTCAGGTAGGCCAGACACCAAACTTAGTGAATTTGATTTTTCAAATAAACCAAATGACTCCCAAGACATTTAGATGAACGTTTTGGCACCTTTTTAAAAAAAATTAAGGGAACTAGGCTAAATTGTAGGTAAGTTTTAAAAACACTAGATATTGTTTAAAACGGGTTAAATATTATCTTATCCTTCTTCTATTAAAACACAAGCAAATAAAGGCACCACATTAATCACCCTCATCATGTCAGTTTTTTTTTTTTTTTTTTGCATTCTATTCCACTTATCAATTTTGTTTTTTACATTAAAATAATTTATCTCAAGAATACAATAATATAAACATGCAACTTTTTAATAATTATAAAGTATAAATTAAAAATTTATATTAATAATAAATTACATTAATTTGTCAAATTATAAATTAAAACTTTAAATTAATAATAAATTATAGGAATAAAATATATTGAAATGTCAAAAGATCCTAAAAATCAATAATTTAAAATTACAATCAACTTCATAAATTATTAAATTAGATAATTTTATACCACACATGTTTTACACAAAGAAATTGAATAATTCAATAAATAAGAGTTTATAAGCATACACCCCTTTAATAAGATTATTTAAAAATCAGTCATTTAATAAATAGTAGAGACAAAAATCATTAGTAAACTGAGAAAAATCAAAACCCCACAAAAAAATACATTCTTTTAAACTTATCTTATTTAATTTGGTTTTAAAAAAAGTACTGATGTATTAAAATACGAAAAAATAAAATCAAAATTTACCAAGTTAAGATCTAAAGTGTTTAAAAATGAATCCAGTCAATTCTTAAGGTGAAATGCTACATAAACATTGTAATGTACAATGGATAGTTTTTATTTTTCAATTTTATTAATTATAGAAACAAAAGATAATATGGGATAAAAAAAAGAAGCATGCATACATTTATACGAATGAGAGATGGGGAGAGCAGAGGAGAAGATCAACAAAAATACAAACATGGAGGCAAGGAGATAAGGAGTCAGTGAAGATAGTCGTCTTTTACTAGACCTGGCAAACGGGTCAACCGGATCGGGTTCGGGTCGGGCCAGTTCGGGTCGGGTCAGATTGGGTCTCTCGTTGATTTCGGGTTAATTCGGGTCGGGTCGGGTTATTTCGGGTTTCGGGTTTGTTTCGGGTTTGTTGTCGGGTCTGTTTCGGGTCAACCGGGTCGGGTTATCTCGGGTCGGGTCATTTTCGGGTCAAAGAATAAGATACAAAGGGCCATTTTAAGTCTTTTTTGTTCAATTAAAGCTATATTTTGTCGGGTCATTTTCGGGTTGAGTGATTTTGAATCGGGTTATTTTCGGGTCGGGTCAGTTACGGGTCAAGAAAGATCGGGTCATATTTGGGTCGGGTCGGGTTCAATCGGGTTTCGGGTCAAATTCGGGTGTTGTAGTTCGGGTTAATTTTGGGTCACGGGTCGGGTCATTCGGGTCGGGTCAATCGGGTCGGGTGGCTTTTGCCAGGTCTATCTTTTACTGACATAATAGCCACTTGATTAGTAGGGTTTGGGTGATGGAAAAGGTGGGATATTGAATTAGATATGGTAGTGATATATTTTTATTGAATGTTTGAAATACGTGAGGTTTTATTTGAAATGTTTGGGCTTTGTCTATTAAGGAATCCAGTTAGACCTGTCGAATTCGGACTCGATCTGAAAACTCGACCTGATTCATTTTTCTAGGGTCAAGATCCGTAAATTTCAACCTGACAACCAGTTTGACCCAAATTCGAAATGACCCGTTATTTTAGGGTCGAAACCGACTCGAGTATGATTAAAGGTAAGTTCAAAATTTTATTAAAATATTAATATTTATCAGTTATATTTGACAAAATGGTTAATAATTTATTAATTATTTTTTAATACTTAAATTTACACACACAATTAAAAATTCAATTTTATATCATTTTTATAATACTTAATAATAAAATATTTATTAAAAAAAAATATTATTTTAAGAAGCATGTAAATACAATAATTTACCTTATAAAATATGATTTAAATACTAATTTTAAATATGGCTAACATTTTTTTAATAAAAATAAGGCGTTAGAAACTATTTTTTTACCAATATTTTTACCCTTACCCGACCCGGGACCCGTATGACCCGGCCCACCTTATCGTTTAACATGTATAACCCCATCAAACTAACATGATCCAAAATCATGTTCGCTAAAGTTCGCTAGCTTAAAATGTGTAAATGCGAATGAATATTGTGTTATTTTCATTTCGTCTATGTCACATGTAACGATATTGGGTATTTTTTTTTTCCAATTTATATCATAATACAAAAATATCGAACATACACTCTTTAAATTGCTTTTACAGTAATATTTAAAATATGCGCAATTTATTTAGTTATATAATTGATTATTCATGCTATGTTTTTTATTTTATAGTTCATTCGGGCCTAACAACACTACGCCTGATTTGTGAAACAAGCCAAGAATTATTGTCTAATACTCAAGTTTTCTACTCTTTAATATTACAAACGTTTCTTTGCGGTATTTCATACTTTGTTTTGTTAAAGAATGGTGTTTACACAAAATACATCATAATTTGTAAGTTTATTTGATTTTTTCACTATTTGTAAATGATATTGTTCGTAGTTTCAATTTTAACATTTATTGAAATTTATATCAATATTTATACATTAAATCAAATATTTTCTATACAAGTTTAAATAATAAACCCGTTATTGCACGGAAATATAACTAATTGTAATAATAAAGATTTAATTTTTGGCATTTTTAGGCAACTTATCATTTGATTTGTTATGTATACCCGTGTATTTAAACAAATTCTAATGTAATAAGAGTTTATCCAAAAAAAAAACTGTGTTATTATTTTGATTATTTGGAGGACTATTTTAATAAAATTAAAGAAAAAGAAATGATAGAGATAGAGGGGAAGAATTAGAGGGGAAGAGTGGAGTTAAGAAGAAGGAAGAATGAAGTGGGGTGAATGGGATGTCGAATACGCAAAATTCTTCAGCTTCCCAATTTCATCGTCGTCGTCATCATCATCATCATCATCATCATCCCTTCTCCGACCACTGAGTTGTAGTGCTAAACGACGGTTAAAGGGTATTTGGGTTCCTTGTTCATCAGGCGATGCTGTTGTTGACATTTTCACTCGTAATAATATTAACAACAACAACTCTCCTTGTTCTTGTCAACCTATCCTCCTGGTCTCTCTTGATGGCATTGCTTATGTGATCCCCTTATCTGCCTTGTCTCACTCAATTTCTGTTTTGTACATATGTGATGTGATCTGTTGTTATAAATCAGTAGCACAATTTGGCTTACTAAGTCACCTGCTCATCCATTTTAGGAGGATTATTACTCTACTTAGTAGTTACTCTCATCAAATGGTTTTATTTTAGTAGTTACTCTCATGAGAACACTTATTCCAAATGGATAGTCTAATTACTAACTACTTACCATTTGCAGGAACAACACTATGTTTCCACCCTCACTTTTGTATGGCCACAAGGAGATTGTCTTGCCCAAACCTCTAAAACACCAACCAAACTTATATTTGCTTGTTACTCCGACAAAATGGCCCAGGCATGTTTCTGCTCTACCCTTTTTCCTCAACTATCCTACCATTTGCCTTTCTACTTCTTCTATACTTCTCATTACATTCTACGGAGTATATTTCTATTCTTAGTAGTTGAAATATTGATGCCTCTTAAAGCACTAATCTAACATTTCCTCATTACTCAAATCTGTCATCGTATTATAGATCCAGAAGTTTGCCATGCGCTTCTCATCCTCCCATCAATGCCACAAATTTATGGACGTCTTGAAGGTAGTACTCTAAATTCATAATATATATATATATATATACTTTCTTAAGCTAACAGAGTTTCAAGGATGAAATTAATGGCCACACCTAAATTCTGCACCTTTTTCTATCTTAACAGTGTCTAAAGGATGGAAGGGAGATCGATTTCATAGCTGCACCGCAGTCCAATCTCTTCATCCAGGGGTATATATCTTCCGCTTCTTTTATAATTTGAAATTTCTCCAGCATTACTAATGGCCACAGTTTAAAAAAGCGAGAGTGGGACTATTGATTGATCTATGATTTGTTGCTCAAGGATTGAAAGAGAGCACGATAATACAAGGCAATCCGGCCCTGTTCCTGAAATTACTGACGTGCCATTCCCTGATAGCTTTACTGCACTTCTTGCTGATTGTTTTACCGCTGCTGATCTTGGTAAAACTAATCTGGCATCTTTGATTAGTGGATTTTAGATTATTTTTCAGTCTATTCGTACCTGACTATTGTATAAAATACCTCAGGAGTATCTCAAGCATCTCCTGAAATCGATCTCAAGGGTTTTCTCAGTGCGGTATCTATCACAACTTTGTTGTTTGGTTTAACTTTGGTCTTCACCTTATAATGCAGTAATGATTTGTGAAATGAACTATGAACTTCATTTTTTTTTTCTCTGGCTTTTGTCTTTCCGTCAACTAGGTATTTGACATTTCTTTCTTTCTCGGAAATTTTTAATTCTCTTCGACTCCTAGTAAACAGTCGGTTAATGTATGTGGTGCTTCTTATGCTTGTCTCTAATGTCCTTTATTTTCCTTTTCGTTTGTTTCTTTAATTTTCAGGCTAACAAGGGAGACAAGCCTTTTCTAGGTGAGTAATAGTATCATTGACTGAAGTTGTCACTTTCTGTGTTTCACATTAAATTCCATATGTTTCATGCATTTTTTGTTATAATAAAGATGACCTCTGCCATGACAAGTATGGGAATGACTTCCTAAATGTGAATGGTCAATTGGTCACAGACTCACTGAAGGCGATAATAGTTATGAATGAGCTTGGTTTCATTGATGCTCTAATAAACTACATGGAATTTATAATAATGTTTCAGAGAGTGTTAGTGTCAATAATGCCAAAAAAAATCACTATTCTTTGGTTGCTAGCTATGACGGAATTTAGCCATGTGCTCACCAAGTCGGTTGGGATTCTTTTAATTATAATGATGTAACAATAGTTCTCTGGTCCGATTATCGATGCAATTTTCATTCGATCATCTGAAAACAGTCTATTTGTTTTTGCGTTTTTTTAACCACCCCCTCCCCCCATTTTTCACACCGATGGCTGCTCAGACACTGAATTGCATTCCTGCTGATTCTCTAAGGATTGTGTATCTTCTGTTTTCCTATCCTATGCTCTTCTATTTTTTCCCTTTCAATTTTCAAATCTTTCTGTGTCATCAGACCTGTTGGAAAAGTTGGATAACATCGTAGTTGGACTCGGAGGAGACTTAAGATTCTGAGCAGACGCTAGTCGTACAATGCAACTTACCTGGTTCTGAGATGGTTTGCTTGTTCCATGCTGTCGGACAGGGATTTGTAAGCCAAAATCAGGTTCCCATTCTACGCCAATGAACTCATCTTTAGTAAATTGACAATGTTAAGTTTACAGCGTTCTTATCGAATTCCAGCAATCCAGCATACTCTTTGTTGAAGTATAATGTTTAAAAGCTACTATAGGCTCATGTGTGCTTACGATCGTTAACCTGGACAGTTGTAGTTATTGCTTGACAAAACAATGAATGTATCGAAATCATTCTTGATTGTTTTAGATCTAGTTTTGTGTAAAATGAATAGCTACAAGGAGTCAGAATTGAGAAAAATTGGCGGCTAAGGATCGAGCATGAACTTCTGGCCAACTCTATTAAGTTTCACGGATCATGCTATTGTCCATTAAAATAGATTTGTTTGAGCGAATTATTTTACCGAGCTTTGTTTTTTAAACACATCAGAACTGATGATTTTTTTTCCAACAAAATTTCATGTTTAACACCCACTAACAATACTTACAAACCTTGTTTGAGTATAGTAGTTCGTAGCCTTGGAGTTCGAGCCTTACTTCCTTGGCTTCTTTGAGGAAACGGCATGGACTCGAGTATAAAGTTTGTAGAGTACATTATGCCATCTAATTTAAGAACTTTCATTCAGGCTAATTACATATTGATTGATGGTCAACTCGGATTTATTATGTCAGGTCCAAGGGATGAGCAAAAGCAAAACCGTGTATCCGATACAGTTTTCAAAACCGTATCCGATATTCAGTTTTCAAAATCTTGTTTTTGAGCATTCTTATCCGATCCGGATTTTCCGAATATACGGTATCCGATTTTCAATTCAATTTATGTAATTTTATGTCTTATATTTATTTTTATTTTGGTGATTTTATGATTTTTTTAATAACTTAAAATAGTTTTTAATAACTTAATAGAGTATAAGAGTATATAACTTTAAAATGTATAAGAGTAATAAGATTGAGATACGGATATACTCAATGTTTCGGAATTTAATGATTTTATTTTAATATTTTCTATTAAAAACTGGAATTGTATCAGAAACCGTATATTCGGTTTCAAATTTTGTTGATACGTATCCGATACAATTTAATTAATTGTATAAGTAGCTAAATTCCTATTTAGGGTTAAAGGGGATCTAGGATTGTTAGAAGGGGTACATTAATTGATTGAATTGCAATTGCATGGTTATCGTTTGATTATCGTCTTAAATCTAGTTAATTGATTACTTGTCAGGATTAACTAACTAGTTTCGCAAATTAGGATTATCACTGACCGGGTTAAGACTAATAAATGCTACAATAATTGAATAGAAATCGTTTAATGATAGCGATCACATCTTAAATTGTAGATTTAAAGGGCATAATTGAATCGACCGATCTTGTGACCTTAGAGAACTTTATTGCATGTTAATTGATTATCCCTCTACCCCTAAATAATAATCCTAGTGAACCTGAGACCCTAGACATTTAATCTTATTGAATTCACCTTTTATTATTATTATTATTATTATTATTATTATTGTTGCAAGTAGTTTAGAAACAAAAATCAAAACCCCATAAACTGCTACCTTTAAGACAGACGTAGTTATTAGCAAATAGACTATTACCGCCTCCTTGTGAATTCGATATCATACTTACCGTTACCGCTGACTATTAGTTAGTATTGAGTTAGGTTTATTTTGATTCATGGAACGCGATTTTACCCTTGCTAAGGTCACTGCGATTGAAGAAGTTAGAGACCTTACTCTTCTGACATACCAAGAACTTATAGGTTCACTCATGGCACATGAGCATTTGCTCGATAAGTTTGATGATGAATCTAGCAAAGGAAAGAGTGTAGCTTTGCAAGCTAGTGACGGTAAATCCGATATTGAAGATGAAACTGTCTTGTTCGCGATACGTTTAAAAAAAAATTCTCTTTAAAGGAAAACAATCAAAGTTCATTAACAATAAATCCTTGTAACAAGAAGCCAAATGAGTCAAAACCATCATTCACTAGTAGATGATGCTTCAAATGTGCAGAGACAGACTTATGATCAAGACTGTCCCACATGGAAGACAATTAAAGACAAAACAAAAAGTGACAGACTAAAAAAGAATTCAAGCAAGTTATGCTGACATTTTGCTAGGGACAAATTGACACCAAAGACGACGGAGAATCTGAAGACGAAGAGGATGCAAATCCGTGTTTAAGCAACATTAATAGTGACCTAATTACTGATAGTGATGATGATGGTAACAATTCAAGATCGAAATTCTGCCTACTAGGAGAATCAAATTCGAATAGTGAAATTGAAGAGTTAAGTTTTATTTGTCGTAAAAACCAAGTTAAAAGATCGTCTAAAAGTGCTTGATAGATTACTTTGAGTAACCCGTGATAAGTTAAAGTCTTGAAATAAAAGACCTAAGAGAGCAAATTCTTGACATTGCCAAAGAGAATCAACTTCTAAAGTCCAAAACAAGAAAGCTGAATTCTAAAGTTATGGCTAATTCAGTCACAAGTTCAGGAGAAAATAGCTCCGGAATCTAAAGGTATAACTAATGAAGCTATAACGTCATAGTTAAAACCCAACATCAAACATCTATGATGTAAATGCTAATTAATTTGATGTACAAAGTAAATTATTATAAGTCTGACATATAATTCTTCTTGGATATTATAGGTTTCATGATTACAACGCTATTGGCTATTTTTTTTATTATTATTTTATATTATAATTTTCAAAATCTTGTGTATCGTACTGATTTAATGGGTAGCCTACCCTTTCAAGGCGGATTGTTTCGGGTCAAAAGATGTATAGGTCCAATCAGGCCATTAACGAATCCGGTTACTTTATCACATTACTTTAATTTTTTACCATTAAGTTTAGTTTTCAACCATTATTTGGTTTATTTACTTAATTATTAAGTCAAACATATCAATCTAAACATTAAATCAGTTTCACTTAGATCAATATTAAGCTTAATAATTGTCGGATCAACAATTTAATTGGATTATAACCGGTTCAGTTCGGCCCACTGCTCATCGGGTCAGTTTCGGTTTGCAAAATTGCCTGGTTCTATCAAATCGAGTTTACTTGAGTTTGGGTAGAACTTGCCAGCTCTAGAAACAGGGCAGTCACGTTGCAATATGATGGTACTAAAATGTCTCTGAGTTGATTTTCATAAACTAGACTCATCCTGAATTCCCGACATTATCGCTTTAGACATCATATACCACAAGACTAATCTTGAAACAATAGATGGTCAATAAGGCTTCATGGGAATGGTGTAAGATGGAAATAAATAAATTAGCCTAAAAGCGTTGGTAGACGGTAGAAAGAAAGTTTACAAGGTCGACAAAAACAATGTACAAGCTACAAGCTACAAAATTGCACAAGGCAACTGTAATGAATTCAGACTTGCTCCCCTTGTGCAGCCTCCACATCCTCAGATGGTTCTTGTTCGTTATTGACTATGGCAGCTTCATCTGTCGTTTCTTCAACTACGTTTCTTTGTTGAAGCTCAAGATTCAATCTATTGATTTCAGTATCCCTTTCTTCTAATTTCTCTTGCAAGATCACCACCTGCACGATGTAATTGTTTGCACATTCAAATCTTGTACAAAGGCATACTTTAAGAGTACTCATTGATTCTTAAATAATGGGACAGGTAGGAGAACGCACAAAAGCAGAACACAGTGGTGGAATAAAAAGCATAGTAGAATTACCATCTCGTTAGATCTCTCAACATCACTTGCCAGGGCCTCTATATTTTTACAAACTCCTGCGGAAAGTAGCAAAAGAAAGAATTGGAGAAATGTAAAATTCTAGGACGGAGAAACCAAGACCTTTTATGAAAGACATCGAGGAAACAAATTCGCATTCCTATCAACAGACATCATATAGCATCAATCTCCAATGGCAACAATCTCTGCACTGAAACTATTCAGAAAAGACAACTAAACAATGACAAATTGAGCTAAGATTAAGACACTTGCAAGTACTCTGTTTTCTGTTTGAATTGATTGTTCAGGAACAAGGATAGGACCTTAACCAAAGCACAAAGCCAATGGTTGAGGGTTGAACCTTGATCCCAGCACACAGCTAAGGACCCAAGCTCACTTCCAAGCACAAAGCAAAGGAATTTGTCTCAAGCACACAGCCAAGAGATTGCAACAGAAACAAGGTTTCAGTTTTATGTTTTACTTCAAATCTGTCTTTCATTCATTAGGAAAAGGCCTTATATAGGCAAGGAGATTACATCCTACTCGTTCAATACATCCTAGGGCCACAATTGGCTTGCAAAAGAAACAGAAATAACAGCTACATTGTTCAGCATAAAGCAATAAAGTAGAAAAGTAGTTCTAATAGGACAATCTGCCTTAATGGGTTTGTTGGGGTTGAAACTGGTGGAGGGGTGGACTTCTGAGCTTGATTCTTGAGCTCAACTGAAGTGGGATGGATGCCAAAGGTCCCTCTAAAAGGCCCTCGAGTTTGTTTGATCATAAAAGGAAAGTTTGATAGTGACATGTTAACTACTGCAAAAAGGCTGAAATCTGGACAGTCTGAAGTTGTCCCTAAGCTAACTCTTTGTGTGTTTGTTTCTGGGGAGGGAAGTCCTGGGGAAAGTTGTAGAGGACCTTCCCAAGACATAGGTTTGAGGGTTGGTTAGGTTTGTTTGATTGTGTGGGACCCCATGGACCTTGTTTAGAAAGGCTGTGATAGGCTGTTTTAGGCTGGGGGCTGTTTTTGTTGTGTTGGGTTTGCTGGGCTGTTGGCTGAGCTTTGTTGGGGCCTAGTCTTGGGAAGTGGATGGCTAGGCTTTGTTCTGGTTGTGGTGGTGTTGTCTTAGCAGGCTTGAAGTGGTTGTGGCTTGGACTGAATAGAACATTGTCATAGCTGGTCATGGTGTTGTCTGAATGTAGGTTGTTGTTTTGATGTTGAGTCTTGTCTTGAGTTTGTGTCTTGTCTTGAGCTCGTGTCATGGCTCGTGTCTTGGCTTGGTCACATACTCCCGTTGCAATCTCTGTTATTAAAAATTGTCTCCAATTCCATCGAGTACATTCTAGACTGACTTGCTACCTTCAATAATGAGTGTGAGAGTGTTTAACTAGCTGAACATCTCATTCTCAACAACCAGCCTTAAATATAAACTCAGTAGAAGATCCAAGTAAATTCTAAACTATCAACTCTGGCACTGGTTAATTATATGGAGATATTCTGACATCAGAGACTGCCTTGGACATGAAAATAAGAAAGGAAAAAAAAAAATAACCAAAAACGGCAGCGAGGCATTCAGCCGAAGGATGTCGATTGTCAACTCTGTATGAGAAAAAAAAATAAAGAGAAAGGATGACTCATTAAAGTCTTCAAACTCAACCCCGGTTTCTACGCCTCGCAAGAGCATCGTAAGATTCGCTTACCAAAGGAGTTCTTATTCAAGCCCAGAAAACAGTTGCTGGCCAAGTGCCAATATATTTCTAAGCTCTAGATCAACTGAAATCACCAAAATTAGTAAAAGCAACGAGTACATAACAGAGAAAATTAACACAACTATATTCACATTCATTTTCCAATTCCACATATAAGCATATTCACATTCATTTTCCAATTCCACATATAAGCAGAAAAACACAGATAATAACATAAACTTCTCCAAACCAGGAAAAAAGTGTAACTTAAAATAACCCGCCCTTGTCACTGTCAAAAAGTACAAGCAGAGAGAGAAGAAGAAAAAAGCGTCCATAAATGAATTTATAGGTTCATTAAACTTGATATATAGGAAGAAAGTATCATCACTAAGACTAAATAAAAAGATATCAACACTAGTTCAACTGTTCAATTACTGACCTTCAAATTGATTCATTAACTCTGTATTCCGTGATTTTTGTAAAGCAAGTTTCATAGACATCTCTTTTATCTGTTAGAACAAAGTATAATAAATATCAGATTTATCAAAATAACCACCAGTTCATTCAAACGTTTCAAAAGTCAAAACTCTTCCCACCAAAATGCTATTCCATGCAAAAAGAGGAGTTCGATACTTCCTCTGTGGTACACTCAAGATAAGAGGGATGGACATTTATGGAAAAGTATACAACACACCTTCCCTTCAGAAGCTTGGTTGCCTATCTCCTCATTCTCCTCTTGCAATGTCTTACACCTTGCAATTAGCATTTTTCCCATTTTGCTGTTTGGTGTAAAACTAATTGCATTAATACTATCCTGCAATTCTTTCACTCTTTTCTCCTTTTCTTCAGCAAGATTCTGAGAAATAAACCCAAGCCATCGAAATCAACGCAACTGAGATACTTGCTATCCACACCGTAAGCTCCCAAAATGAAGAAGTTTAAACTCATTGACATCAAATTCAGTGTAACTTGTGTAAGAGGTACAACGTAAAGTAGTTTGTCAGTTTAGACTCCAGTACTTAGAGCCATCATATATTAAACTGAAAAAACTTCCAAGGCACTTTGAATTGGTGAAATTTTAAATGATAATAAAATATGGAGAATTTGATTTTAAAGGCGTAAACTTGGCCGCCGTATGCCCTTCATAAACCCACATAATTTTGTATATTATGAAGATACTACCAGAGCGAATCTTGGAACAACATAAGAGTAGTTATACGAGGCACACTTTGACGTAAAAATGCCACTCGACAGTAAAGATTAAAGAAGGTAAATGAAAGTAAAGTAAAACAACTGAAGCAGAGACACTGTTTACATAAACGCTGCTCTTGTCGAGATGACTGCCAAATATATGAAGTCCATAAGTTATGAGCATAAAATCACCAATCGGTAAACATAACAACAATAAAAGATAAACTCAACATAACAAGATGCAAGGGTAAGAAGAACCAACCTTCAAGCGCATAAACTCCTCATGTATTGCAGGATCTAAAAGAAACTTCCTTGTCTGTTAGGAATCACAGACAAATGTTAAGCCTCGGTGACAACATATAAACCACACCCAAAGAACAGTTTGAGCTTCGAACCCTTGAATATGTGAAATAATTACTCATAAGTATTCAAACTAATCATTGTCACCACCACAATGCCTCCGAACAGCCTCCCGCAAAAAGTATGATAAGGGAGGTTGAACATAGGTAGCCTTCCCTTACAATAAAGGAGAGATGATTCTTAATTTACCCAACAAGGACAAAGCTTTACTGCTTTATTAAAAAAAAAAAAAAAGAAATGCCAAGGGTTTAGGAGTAACTTTGATTTTACAAGATAATTAATTTTCAGTTATAGATGATTCAAAGCAATTCTGATTTAGAGAGAGAGTGAGACCTGCATAGAGGGAGGCTTCAGTTGTGCTCTTAAATCCCGTATTGCCGCCTACAATTTGAATAAATCAGGGATTGATCTAAAAAACTAGTAATGCACAGGATACAAATGTGTCACTTCATAAGTAGCTGTGATGCTCGGACTCAGGTCCGGGGATCCGACACGGGTACGGATCCAAGTGTCGGATCCTTAAAACTTTAAATCAAGAACCTGGGTAAGCGTTTGTGAAGGATCCCTGATGTGAATTTGGACGAGGCTATTTTTATTTTTTTACTTTATTTTTTCCGAGTTATAGGAGTAAGAAATTAGGTCCAACAAGTTACTTCGGCCTTGTGTAAAAGCATAATATAACTAAATTTTGTATGTTGTACGCATTTACCTATAAAACAAGTGGTAAAAAGGGTATCGAGAATATGAAGAAAGAAATAGGGTAGTGGCTAGTAAAGAGCCATGAATAAACTTTCTGATTCCGTATTACTTTATTAAATTTGTTCAGAACAACAACAACACAGCCTTAATCCCAAAATGAATGGGGTCAGCTAAATGGACTCGGGTACCATTCTGATCGCTGACATGAATCATTCTTCAAAACTGTCGTGGGTGATCACACTCCTCATAATACGGAAAAAAAAAAACACAGTATTCTTTTATGAAAACATAGAATTTAGATCAAAAATACAAATTAATAATAGTAGTTCTGAAAATAGAGGTAAACATTTAGTGTTTCGGCAAATTTCAAAAGTAAACAAAGTATGATCATATAAGAAGCTTTTGGGTAGAACTTTTTATAAATCATAAAAGTAAACAACTAATTCTAAAAAATTATAATAAAACGATAAATAGTTCAAAAAGAACATATACTAAAAATCCACATGCATCATTTCCCTCCATTTTGCTCCATGTCACCATACACTATTCAATCCCTAAAAATCTCATATCATGCTCGATCACTTTCAACCAAGTTTTCTTAGGCCTTCCTCTACCCCTAGCAACCTTTTCGGTTCCCCAAGTTTCAAGTCTCCTAATGGGTGCATCTATAGGCCTCTTTCTCACAAGACCATACAATCTTAGACGATTCTCCATCATCTTGTGCTCTATTGGCGTCACTTCACCTTCCCTCTAATCACTTTATTTCTTAATCGATCGGTATGACTGCACATCCACCTCAACATACGCATCTCCGCCACATTCATCTTTTGAACGAATGTTTTACAGCCCTACACTCCGAGCTCTATAATATTGGAGGCCTAATCGCTGTTCAGAAAGGCAATTAAGTTCCACAAATTCTCATTCGAGTCGGTCTTAACTAAAGATGAGAAAAATGTCACCATTTTAAAGTAAAAAGTGACCATTTAAGGATAAAAAGTTATAACTAAAATTCTCACTTTCAAACAACAAACTGGTGGTAACTTGTTATCTGGAAATGTTCAGATTTTATAGTAAAATGGTCACATTTATCCGTCTTAATTTCAGACGGATGCCAACGGATACCATTGTCTGAAATGGACTTGCTCACATTTTATAGTAAAATAGTCACAGAACAAGAGTTAGCTCAAGTGGTAAGAGCTCTCTTACTTCGACCTTGAAGTTGGGGGTTCGATTCTCACCCCCGACATAAGTGCGCTCATTTGAACAAAAGAAAAAAAAGTAAAATAGTCACATTTAATCCGTCTTAATTTCAGGCGGTGAATGAGACTTGTTGATTAAGTTCTATCCAATTCATGTGTTTTAGATTCCAAAGCTTGTCTTTAATATTTCATTCTCCTTCCTTCTTTTATTTTCTCTCTCGTGGTTCCGGTCCTTCGTCTGATGACTCCTTTCAGCTGTCCATGACACAATATTACCTCAAAAACTGTAATTTTTTTATGTTTTTTTCACAAGATATATCCCATATCACTCAACTGCACCACCACCACAACTGAGTTCACTGGTTTCTATTTTCTGGACCGCGTCCGTTTTCACTGGGCCGTACCCAACACATATCCCGTGTCGGGTCGTGTCCACACGGGTAAGCATGGTGGTCAGGTGAATCCAGAGCATCACAGATAAGTAGTGGTAATAAAGGTTTACAACACAACAACAAAGCTTTAGTTATAAAATGATTTTTGATCCGGATTAATCTAAAAAAACTTGTAATGAGCCGGATACAAATGTGTCACTTCATAAGTAGTGGTAAGAAAAGTTTACAACAACAACAAAGCCTTGGTTACAAAATGATTTCTGATCGACTAGTCTCATATCATTAGGATGTAGTAAACAAACTAGCTAAGTTTGAAAAGGCGCTAAGGGCCGAGACGACGAGGTATAATGCGCAAGGCGAACGTCTCTTAGACGCGAGTCGCCCTATTTTTGGTAACAAATTTGTATTTCAAAATAAAATATTGGGTAACCTTTTAGAATTTTTGAAGTTGGCTAACATCCTAAATTTGGGGAAAATAAATGCCATTAAGAAAAATTTAGAAGAAAATAAATATGGAAGTTACGTATTAGTAAGCCTCGTTAAGTGAGCTTCATCTAAAAGGGGCATCTAAATGCACTGAGGCATTTTTGGCTTGTAACTCACACCTTAGGCGCACTCGAAGCACGCTTTTTTAAACTAAGAAACAGAGAAAGAGCAGAAAATAGAGGGAGAGAAAAGATAAGTAAATAAATAAATAAAATAGTATTAAGAAATCTTAAAGACATACAAAAAAAGGTAGGGAGATGAATAATCATCGCAAGGAAATAAACAAAACCATAAACAATTATAGTTGAGTAAAAAGCTCTGAAAAGGATTGTAGTGTGGGCCTGTGGGGTACATAAGTGTAAGGCAAAACAAAGAAAAAATAAAGTAAACAGAACAATAGGGGAGCTAGAATAGGTGAAAATGACAAAAGAAAAATGAAAGAAAGGTAAAGGAGGACAATAAAAGGATGGCCAGAATCCACGAAAAAAATAGATTTTGACTATATGTGCGACTTTTTATGTTATTGAAATCTTTTTTCAAATGATATTGTAAATTTTCGAGAGTTGTTTTAGGTCAACTAAAATTTATTGTTCAAATCATGGTCTATCGGAATATTACTCCGTAAAATATATATGAACCTAGAGCAACAATTTTCCAAAATAAAGGACTCAGTATGAGTGATCCCCTTACTTTTGACCGAGGGGTCACGGGTTAACGCCTTGATATGTCACCGGTCGAGAGTTCAAGTCCTAGGAGTAGCTTCTTGCCAAAATGGCAAGGGAAAGCTTGCCCTTGTTACAATCTTGCGATGGGACCCGTCCCCGGACCCTCGCTTTGCGGGGGGACACCATCGTGCACCGGGCTGCCTTTTTTTTCAAGAACTGAGTATGAGTGACCCCGTTAATTTTGACCCATAACCCATAACTATTTGAGCCGAAATGAATAACTCAATGTGTTACACCTAAAACCAGAAACTGATACTCCCTCATGTTCACTTGATTCATAGCATTTGGGCTTGAGGCCAAAAAGAATAGTGAACAAATATACACGTGGACAAAAATACCCTCTTACGTAACCCACAGCCACACATCCTTCATCATTTACATCTACACCTCCCCACCCAGAGCCCCAAACACCAACCCATTACCCACCAAATAACCAACAACACCACTGCCAGCGTCACCAAAATTGACAACCGCCGCTCTATTCCCCACTTCTCCGCCGACATTACCATGCGCCGTTGACTTTAGCCGCCTCTAGAGCCACAAAACTCCCACACCAATGACCACCAAAAACCCATGTCGACAACCAACCCCCCGCCACGAAATCCCACCACACAAAACAAACAAAACAGTGACAATCTCACCACCACGACCACGAAATTCCACTCCTCTTTGCCGACAAGTGACAACAATGACCTAATTAATCGACCAGAAGTGGGAGGAGAGCTCCGTCAAGGAATGTTAATGGTTGCGGTGGAGGCTGAAATGGTGGTGATTGGAGCCGAAATTGGTCCGGGTTGGAAATGGTGGTGCTTCGGGTGTTGTGCATGTGGGGTAGTGGGATTGGGGTGAGGAGGGTGCTGGCCAATGGGTCAGGAGAGCATGGTAGATCTGGGAGGAAGGGGAGTGGTGAGTCAGGTGGTGGTGGTGGTGGTGGATTTGGAGGTGGGGGAGTAGTGGGTTTGTTGTAGAGAAGTTGGTTGGTGTTTTGAGTGTGGGGCAGATGGGGTGGGGTGAATGATGATAAGGGTATATAAGTCATTTGTTAAGTTTTTATATACCATTTAGGGTGTGTTTGGATAGGAGGAATTGGAGGGAAAGGAAGGGATGAGAAATCCTTCGTTTGGTTAGCAAAATGGAGGTCGAGGGATTTGGAGGGGAGGGAAAATGAATCCCTCCATTTCCTTCCTCCAAGCCAAATTATTTCCCCACCCACATAGGCAAGATTTGGAGGGACAATCACCTCTTCCATTTCCCCTCCCCTTCCCTTCCCTTCCTTTCCCTTCCCTCCTTCCCCCTCCCCTCCCTTTCCCTCCTATTTCCCTATCCAAACAAAGCCTTAAGGAAATGGTACGTATACAGGCAAATGGAAAGTGGTACGAATCCAGTGAGGGAGGGAGTAGTTTATTACCTTTAATTTGAATTATTTTCTATATAAAAAGAGGCCAATGGTAATGCGACTGACCCACTTACGGGTAACGCGGAATACCACTGACTAACTCAACGTCTTAAAATATTTATTTATTTTTTAAAAAATTAGTTACTCAGCGATTCTACTTTTTTCTTTTTCAAGATTCGCAAATTTCTAAGTTATTAAAGTAGTTAAGTGGATTAGTGATTATGATCCAAACATGTTGATCACTTGGGGTTTTGGTCCGTCCGAAACTGCCAACCTGAAATTAAATCCCACGTAACCCATTTTCGATAAATAGTTTAAAAGCCACTCCATTTTGTTAATTATTTCAATTTGAGAGTTATCAAAAATAACTTGCGCATTTGTTTTTCTTTTGCGTCAAATGAGCCATAAGGACTGTACGATAAGGGAAAGGGGGGATTTGAAGATGTGACTAATTGTCCACAATACCTTCGCCTAAGACCTCTTTGGTCTCACGAGCTAAAGCAATTGGAGATTTTGAGAGGTGATTTCAAATTGCAGGGAATATAACTAATCGTTCGTACAAGATTGCCTTCATTTATTAAAGGGTAAAAAAGAGATCACACATCAATCCAGTGGCTGAAGGCAATAAGCCCATGGACTTATGTGTCCCCAATTAAAAAAAACACTCCAATCCCATTGTTCACACAAATTTAACCTCTCCCTGTTCAATTTCCTTTGATCCCACTTCCTAAGTAATAAGAAACATGTAAAAAGTTGAACATTTTCATAAGCAAAAACTCGAAAAGATAGCGACCTTTCACAAGAACCATGATTTAAAAGTAAGCGGAAAGTATTAATAAAGAGGAAAACCCACTAGAACTAGCTAAAAAGACATTTGATGGTAAATAAACAAATACGAAGTAAACCATAATAGGCTTAACATCACTAGAATAAAGAGCTTGGAGACATTTGTAAAAATATGGTTTACCTTCAATTCTGCTATCTCTTGCTCTCGTTTCGCAAACGTCACAATAAAAGCAGATTCTTTCTTCTTTGCTTTTTCTAGCTGCCCATAAGAAAAAAAAACTATCAATTATTGCCTGTCATAATTGCATATAAATTTGAGAGCATGCCAACCCAAACCTGTTCTTTCAGACACTTCTCTGATGACCTTAATGTCCGAACGTCCTCAACCACGATTTTAGGTTCTGCAGATATAACAATAACAACAATAAAGGCACGTAGGTCCAACAATGGCAACAGGAAGTTTTACAAGAGTAGCTGTTGAATGAGAATAACACACAAAATAACAAAAGCAAAAAAGTAAGGACAAGTAACCTGGGTTAGTTCCTGCAGGTATGAAAGAATCATTGAGGAATGAAGAATGCCATTTCTGAATTTCAGACTTCGCAGCTTCTAGCTCCATCTAAGAAGAAATAAACCAAAATAAAATGCTCAATTAATGTTTGTGTGAAGTACTAAATGAAATCATAAGCTTTAGAAAGAATCTTAGTGGTATAAGGATGTTTAGGCCATGCTAGTCAATAGTCCTTGCTACAGAGAAAAAGGTACTCGTACATTAATGATAAACTTGCGTAGAAACAGAGTTCTAAAGTAGCATTCCACCAAGCAACAAGCCATGTTATAGATGTATGTGATAAGGATTTTTAGGCCATGCTAGTCTGTATGTGATACTAATACTACTATAATATACAATTATGGCTGGTTGGATACATCAGCAATTGCACTGTCATGGATCTCATTTAGTAAACATAAGGTTAGAACTGATGGTGAGAAAGAGGCATGACAATAGTGGAGCTAAGTGAACATATTATAGATGTAGTCAAGTTACACTCTTTGCATACTTGGACATAACCAATTACTACTAAATCATGTGAGGTTGTATTTTGCTTTCCAACATCACTCCTCTCTCCCTATCTCTCTCTCCCCCAATGCAATCCAACTAAAAACAACCTAATGCAATGGCTTTACTTCCTTGAGACTAGAGTACCCTGCTAACTGTCGAAGAACCAAAAAGTTGCCAACTGTCAAGGCACTGAAGAGAGAATAAAAGATAACCAAAAAAATATTGAAAGAAGTGAGCAGCAGCCATACTTCACATTGAGCGAGGTCATCCTTGGACTTGTCAAGACTGAGAAAAGTAAAGGATAATAATTCAGTGCACCAAAAACATTTAAGCAATTTAAAGACCAGGATAAATTTCTAAACCCAAAGTACCTCTCGCGAAGGGCCAATATCATTCCTGTTGCCGCACCAGAAGCCGTCTCTTCTGGTTTAGAGTTAACCTAAAAAACCAGCCAAATAATATAAACATAAAAGGAACCTTTAACAGAAAAATCATAACCATACACTTATCAAGCAGGTGTCTCATAATATATTCCATGTGCCTCATAAGTTAGTGTGCCTTAGTAATACATACTACCCACATTCTAATTATATTGTCCTCTCAGTACAGGGAAAAAAGCAAGCAGTTTCACCTTTCTCTTCCATCTCGTACACTGATAGAAGCCCTCACTTCAGAGAAAAGAAAGCACAAAAAATCTCATTGTTCTATACTTAATGGCTGCCTTAGCCATAATAATGAACCACCTTGCACATACCTAGTAATTATCATCTTAGTTTTACAAGAAACAAGGCGCAACCAGGCGATGAGGGCCGAGATGATAAAGTGCAAGGAGCAAGCCCACGCCTCATAGACAATAGGACGGACAGTTATCACCCAAAAAGAAATGTAGTTTCAAGATAAAGTTTTGGTGCAATATTTTCCTTTTGTATGGATTTTAACGAGGGTTAACAAGTAAAGGAGCAAGCGTTAAGGAAAATGTGCCAACGAGAAGGGCAAATTAAAAAATAAAATAATAAATAATAGAAGTAAAATATTGTAGTGTGCCTGACTAGCAGTGCTTTGTATATAAAGTGCACTTAAGGTTCAGTGAGGCATTTAGACCAGAGTCTCACTGAACCTTGGGGCGAAGAGCACTTCACGCATGCTTTTGTAAATGAAGAGTATTAACCCATGCAAATCGCCATACACCCCAACTGTTTGAATTCCCAGTCTGCCAACCAAAAAGTTCAGAAAAGAACTGAAGCACACACAGAAAGTTTGTCTCATACTCACATGTTAGCTTCGCCACTGAAGGAACAACTAATAATTTGTGCTAATGTGTTACTCCGTGTTACTTACCTAGTAGAGTTACCAAACTTCTACGTCCTAAAATTAAGATCTATTATGAACCCATAATATTATTATTGACTCCATCAAGCGAACTCATAGAGGGAAGCACCATACGAACTACGAAGTGTACTCATCCAACGTCTCCACATTGACACTATATGCTAAGTACTCCGGAGCGAGCTTACATGAGACCAGCCCACAAGCAAGTGAGGTTTCATTCTAAAACTAATTGGTGATAAAAGGAGTAGCCCACTTACTTATAACCTAGTCCCTTCACTATATTTTTACCAATGTGGGACAATGCCCCACACACACATACGCGAAGAGACCTCAACACAAAACTATACGCGGAGAGCTAATCCAACATTGTAAGCAAGTAGTAGTCCCAAGTGCCGGTATCAATCAAAATGACAGTGTCCACAACTCAAAAACTGAGCAATTAAAAAATAAAATATAAAGACCTTTTTGGAGCCGAAAATATCGTCTTCATCGTCGTCAAGTTCTCCAAAGCTCCGCTTAATTCCTAAAATAGCAAACGTCATTAATCAGAAAAATGAAAATTTTGAGACTAATTGTTGAAAATGAATTATGTAATGAAAGAGAAAACAATATACCTGAGAGGTTATTTGCATGATTATCAGTAAAATCTCCCCCAAAATCATCATCCTACATTAAATAAAATCCAGAATTGAATTGAATTGAATTGAAGAGAGAGGATGGAAAGAAGGAAAGATGGAGTAAATAAGATGAGAGACAAGGATAAGAGATTACATCGTCGAGATTAGGGTGAGTTGCCATGACAATGCTAAATCTCAAGTCAAGTCGAGTATTAGGGAGGAAATACGCGAGAGATGGATGAGACTTGCGAGTGTTGAGACCGGGGACACAACTGAAGAGTGAAGTACGGCGTACAACTTAGGGGCTGTTTGGTTCAAACATTAGGAATTAATTGGAATGGATTTTAATTTCACGGAGGTATTTGGTTTGATCTTGTAATGGATTGTAAATCTCATTTATGTTGTTTGGTTCACATTTGGAATGGATTCATGTTATATTGTTTTCTCATTATAGATAATAATACCTATAATATTACTTATAATTACAATCAACTTGAGTTCAAACAATATTATTTAAAATTCAAAATAAATCAACTTGAGTTCAAACAATATTATTTAAAATTCAAAATACTCCATAAAAAATCCATTGAAAATGTTCATACTTCATAGTATACGACAAAAATAGAAATACTCTAAAACCAAAGAAATCCATAGAAAATATTTCATAAAAAATATAATAACTTTAAACCTCATATCAAATATTGTCATTTCGAGCCAATGTGGATGAATGAGGTTCATAATAAACTCTTTCTTCCATCCTTCGTCTGGACTTTGGTAAAACAAAGAGAGATCACTTGGACTAGATGCCAATTTTTGTGCGGCTAGCACTGCTTCATACCTTGTCAGCCCTTGTACACCAAGTAGCTCACTTATCAAATTTTTTTTTGGTCTTCCAATTCTCGCTCACGAACCATGATAGCCTGCTCATGTTGTTGAGTGGTTGATAAAGCATTTGCAATAGTAGAAATATGAGCATTCATTCCATCCATAAAACCAGATAAGTTTGAAGACATGTCTTTGAAAGAAGTAGTTAGATCAACAACCTCGGACATCTTTCTCTTCTTTGTTTTTTATTTTTTACTCTCCATTGAAACTTTCATTGTCTTTGCTTTCTTTGGAGTTGGTTCACTTGGAGAAGATTGAGTAGGCTGATAGAATGGCTCATTATCATCAACAATGTCATCTTCGTCACTTTCATCCCTACTTAAGTCGATGGCCTCATTTTGTTGGTTATCCACCGCTTCAACAAAAGTTTCAGAATTAGTTCCCGTGGCTCGATCTGGGCCATATATAATTAAATGAAACGTTCCACAATCCATGAGCACTTTTATTTTGCTGCAACAAAAATATGTATTAGATTATAGATCATCAACTTGAGTTGTTAATAAAATATGAAAAAAAAGGAGATAAAGAGTTGTACCTTGCAAAAATCTTCATATGATTGTCTTTCACATTTTATCATATGCTTCTCTTCATCCCAAGAAAAGCCAGAAGTGCGAAACATCTCCGTTAGCACATTATATTTATCCTTGAACCATTTAATTTTTGACTCAATATGAGGAACGACTTTTAATCCGCATTCAGGAAATTTTGTATGCAACATATCCTCCAACTTCTTTTTGAAACCATTCTTGAAACTACCATCTGCTTTCCATTGTGGATCATTATTCAACTCTAATAGGTCATCAATTAAATATTCTTCTTCAAGTTTAGTCCAAGATCGCTTATTTCTACTCCTTCCACCTTGAGATATTTGTCCACCATCCATGCTATATACAATAAAATGTTAATAATGCAACCAATTATTACATAAATCAAATATGTTCACAATAAACATTCGCAAAGTTAACGACACATGCACAAAAATAAAAATTATTGAAGTTAGTAAAGAAAAAACAAATACAAAACAACTTGTACATTTTGATTACGTCTAGCTCTCCAATTGTTATACATATTTTGTGCTAAAGTGTTCCGATAATTAGTCCATTCATCATATGTCTCAATCAAAGTAATATAATCAACTTCATCATCTGAATCATCATCATCTGAGTATGAGTCTTCATCATCGTCATCCAAGTCCTCATATATTGTATAATCAGTTGGCATATATTTCCGAATAAGGTTATGTATTAAGGAGCAAGCTTGAACTATACGACCTTGAGTTCGTACTGAAAAGAAAGAAGGGGACCTAAGAATACCCCATCTCCCTTTTAATAGCCCAAAACATCTTTCAATAACATTTCTGGCTTTAGAATGTCTCATGTTGAAATATTCTTCTGCACTAACTTGTTGTCGATCCCCCCACTCTTTCAAGTGATGTCTGTGACCTCTATATGGTGCTAAAAAAACCCTCACAATTCGTATATCCCGCATCAACCAAATAATAGGAACCTTCAAATTTATTAAAAGAAAGTAGTTATTTCAATATTAAATTATAATATAGTATAATATTTTTTTTTACTTGTACTATGAGTTATGTTTAATTTTATTACCTTGAGGAACCTTTAATCCATGAGGCCTACTGATCGCATCTCGAAGGACACGACCATCATGAGCAGATCCTTCCCAGCCAGGTTGTACATATATAAACTCCATAAAAGGATTACATACACCTAAAACATTCATCGCAATAGAACCCTTCCTTGTTCAATATCTCGGTCTATCCTCATTTGGCACTTGAACACTAATGTATGTTCCATCTAAGGCTCCTAAACAATTCTACAAAACAACAACTATCCGTTAATAGGCTTAATATTAATGTGATTGGTATTTTAAAATATGAGTTCGATTAAACAAATTATTATACCTGAAAACATTTCCATCTACCATCTTCGCATTCTTCCATTATAAGCTTTGGCTTTTTAAGCAAGTGTCTATGTAATTTTAGAACAGCAAGAAGACAACGATGAAAGTTTCTACTCACACTTTCTCCACTTCTGAAAAAATGATTTCCTATTGTCCTATTTTTAAAATGATGTGCCAATGTATATAAAAACATGGCAACAATTTCCTCTAATGACATATTTCGAGTTCCATTCAAATCTCCAATATCCCTAACCATCTCACAAAGCACGTAAAACGTCCTTCGGTTCACAAGGAGCTCACTCTTACAAATGATGTCACTGTGCTTAGTTAGTGTATGTAAGTGTGTTCGCCTAAGACGCCTTTTTTCATCTTTACTATATCGAGGACGTTCAATTTTTTGAATAGCCACACCAAACATATATAGTACCAAGTATAAAATAGTGACTATATTAATAACATCCATAATAGTCAATAAGAACTCCATTTGCTTCTTCTTCCTTCTCCTTATAAAGGTCAATTGTGGAGGAGACATTTCTGTTGAAACTGTTGGAGTAAGTGTCCTCCACAATAGTGCATTTATATAATAAATCTCATTTGGAATATACGTGACATGATTAGTATATTTTGATACTCCACGTCAGTTGATTAACGTAAATCGGTAACGCTCAGCTGGCTAGAGTTTGACGTTATTGTCGTATGACGGCGGTGATCAACTGATCCCTTTAGGTCACACTTATAGGATGAGACCCAAATAGAATACTAATTATTTGTATATGATACATTTTAATTAGGGCATTACATATATATTTGATATGTACATTTAGTTACGAGAGTTATTGGAAATTGAGTTAGGAACTCATTCCACTTAAGTTTATTAGTCAGTTATACGATAACTGACTGAATAAATTTTACGTCTTATTTTAATATGATTAAATAAGATTTAATTTAGTGATTAATCGTTAATTCATTAAATTAGTTGAGGTTATGCATATATTTTGAGGTAGAGCTAATTAGTTAATTATATTTACAAAGAGTTGTAAAATAAATTAACTGGACATTGTGGGACCCATTATATATTGATATAATGGTTAAATATCCCTTAAAAGTTGAGTGTATATTGATTATTAATTTAAGTCATATAATTGTTATATGATCATATTAACACTTAATTATACAAGATAATTAAATATATGATTATAAGTATTTGTGGGACAAATATCAAAAATCAAAATGGACCACATAACACAAGTAGGGGCCGGATCTTTGGTTAGTGGAGATCAATGATGATTGTTCTCATCTAATCCTACACTCCACCTTATGTTATGACACCAATATCATGACCATTACTACCACACTCTACTTGTTTGCATGAGAATAAAATAAGCACAATAATCACTCATTTGAGTGAGTGATGACCGGCCATATAGCCTTTATAAGTGAACAAGACTTGTTCACATTTTGTGTCTTATTCATTCTTATGCTTATTTTCTTATTCTCTCTAAAAACCTCCAACATCTCTCTAAACTCACATGCAAACTAATATTCATGTCATATTACTAGTGTAGTAATACAATAATATTAGTAGTATAATGTCTTACTTATTATCTTGTTAATAATAAGCTAAGATTATTTGGGTTTAATCTTGGGTGCAATAAGAAGGAAACCTTCTACTTTGGAGGTTGTTTTATGGAGGATCATCCACTAATTACATGCTCAAGAACAATAAGAAAGAGTTCTTATTGTGCCCTTATTAACCAAAAAAATCCCAATATAAGGATGTTTTTCGTCTGATATTTTCTTTTATGCTTTTATATTTGCATGCATGATAACTAGATCCTAAATCATTAAGTTAATGTAATTTAATGAACTAATTAGAGGAGTCTAATTAGAGGTCTAAGACTTTCATTTGGTATCAGAGCTCAATTGTTACATGCATGTTGATACTTAAAATCGAGTTATACGATAACTTGGGTAAAATTGAAAATTTGTGTTAAAAAATGGTTTGCACAAAATTTTTGATTTTCATGCATACCTACTGACCTTAAAATGGTTTTGGTCAAATTTAGTGATTTTAGGGATTAATTTGCTATTTATTTTGATTTATGGCCTTTAAATCATGTTAACATGCATTTTTTATGTTAAAAGTTAACTAAAAATAGTTGCATGTTGATTCTGGTCATGAAATTTTTATATGATCTCACATGCATTTTGTACATACTGTATGTAAAATTTCGTGAGTTTTAATTAAGTTTTGCATGATTATTGATTTTATGAGATAAAAGTCAATAAAGTGAGATTATTATGTTCATAAAATTGAAACGTCCTTTTCTGGTCTTGAAAATTTTTAGTATATTTTATAATCTGATTTATATCATCTTGGTGAAATTTTTTAATTTGTTTCACTATTTTACTATATTTATTGGTTTTTATATGATAAAACCGATAAATTTAAAGTTCTTTGTTCATGAAATTAATTCAAAATGTTTGGGCAAAATTTTCTGGTTTTTGAAGTTCCTGGAAATGTTCCAGAATGTACAAAATTTTTTGTTTCAAATATTTATGATATTTATATTTTATTTTGGGTTTATTTCATAAATGTTATGATTAAACCTTTATATTTAGCAAATACGATCAATCCAAACTAATTAAATACAAAAAAAGTTAGTGGGGACTAATTTTGAGTTCTAAATCAGTTTAGATAATTATTTTGAGCTTAAATACGATTTAAGTGTTGATTATTGATTTTTAATGGGTAAAAATCGATAAAATCCATAAAACCGAGCTAGAATGAGCATGATAAGTGTTAAGGGCAATTTTGGTATGATTTTTACAACATTTTATTTATGTTGTTATTGTTGAATGAATGAATGTCATTTGTTTAAATTTTAATGCAAGTTGTACCTAGTATGACCTAGATTATTTTAATCGGTATTACCCGTAATGTAAGGGAATACCGATTCGGTTGTAATTTTAATTGCGATATCGTATCGCCTGTTTGTAATAATTTAATTTCATTTTCTAGATCAAATGTATAATAGGAATTTTATTTGTATCTTTTTGTAATTAATTATTATGAAGACGGAGATTCCCAAAGTCGGTGTTCCAAAAGACGGTGCCTTTTTTGGAGTGTGTACCGTGAAGAGGCAAGGGGCCAAGGAGTTGGTTTCCGATTTTGTAATCATCTAGTTAATTGGATTAGCTAGGTGGCCATACTAGGATTTATTATTTGCTTGCTTTATGTTTTTTCCGCTCATGCCAAAATCGCCAACATGCATTTTTATTTCTCGATTGTCAATTCAACGTTATTCAAAATTCACCGATTTAGTTCACTTATAGGGAATTAATAACTAAATTGGCAAGACCTCTCACACAACTTAAAAGAGATTGAGATTTAGCCTTACCAATTGAAGCACCTATGAACCCCGTGTTCATTAGGGCTACCACGCTCGTGGGTCCCTTTTTACCTCGGGTAAGTAGGGTGATACGATCACAAGCCAAAATTGGATTGGACTCAACGAGATAAGCGTTATCTTGGGACTAGGAGATGGATTTAGTTGAAATCCATCAACCAAGAGTTCTAGGGGTAGAATTAGTCTAGAAATGACTTACCATTTTTAGATAAAGGTAGCATACGATGACTATTTTTATTTAAAAATGGGTCTTGGAATCATTTATATAATTTAGTGAGGAGTCATTATATAAATGCTAAACTTGTTAAAATTATTTTACAAGTGAATTATATATAAGCAATGAATGTTTATTTTCCGTTGATATTTATTTTATTCGCGCAATGTCAAATATTTTATTCTTCTACAAACTTGTAAATCCGTTCAATCGTGGAAAGGAGTTTGCATTAATTTATACGGTATCATTTTTGATTGCGATTTAAATCTTCGTTTAAACCACCATAGCTAAAGACAAAATGAATTTTTCCTTTTGATCCTCATATTCACCATTGCAAACGTCTCTTATGAAGAGTATACAAATAAGTCACAATTAGTCAAAAACGTTTTGAATTTTTGTGACGTCTTCTTATAAACAATGGTACATAAATCTTTTTGCTCCAAAGTAAATACTTGTAATTTTTGGTATGTCGTCATAATGCTCCTTATCGAGTCTTACCTTAAAAGATGCCAAATCAGTTGGGACGACTAGGTTTCTCGATTTATTTGAAATCATGATTAACCAAATACCGTTGTCACTTCATGAAAGGTTTATCCTTTTTTAAGGTAAAACCATGAATGAAATGAAGAATAATCTTCATTATAATTCTAATCTACTTGTCTAATTAGAGATTCATAAAATTGAGTGGGAGCTCTAAGAGGGATGTTTATATTCTTAATTGTTAAGAATAAGACGAGGTTCAAGAGTAGGTTGGCACAATGTTGGCACAAAGCAAGGGAAAAAGGCAAGGCTATTTTGAATAGCAAAGTCAAACCCAAGCAAGGTGTCAAACCCAACTTTTGATGATTCTATTATTACATTGTATGACACCAGAAAAGAATCTGTCCCAAGTTTTTGGATAAACAGTAATTGGCTGTACTACACCTAAAAGTACTTTCATCCATTATATCTATATGATCGACATTTATTTTGCTAAATGCAATTTTTGGGTATTAGATACCTATTATGGTTCTCATCAATGTATTCAATGCATATAATAATGATTCGTGAGACGACTAGCCATGATTAAATGTCGACCTACAAGGGAAATAGAACTATTGTAGTTTTTATTTCTATATAGACATACAAAAGTTATAATGTGATCAATCTAGTTTTGGATTTAGAGGTATACTTTAATAAAATTTATTATGTACACAACCTCTAAATAAGAATATCAACTTTTATGTAAGACACAGAGTGTTTCACTTTTGTGACTGGAACAAACGTTGTTTCCAATTTTTTTGCCTATACTTGGCCAATGGTTATGCCATACCAATCAAAGGTAATTATATTCTTGACCTAAATTAGAAATTACTTGTCATATAGATTGTAAAAGGCTCTAAATTGGTGACCCTAATCTAATCTTAATTCTGGATTGTGTAGCACATTAAGAGGCTAGTATTGACTACTATCCTTAAACCATTTGATTTTGAATCTTATGGTGTGTGCGAATCTTGTATTCAAGGCAAGATGATTCGTCCCCTTTTTTATTGAAAAGGAAATCGAACTAGTGAGTTATTGGCCCTAGGATATGTGTGATCCAATAACAATCACAACTAGAGATGGTTATGACTACTTCACTTTATTTACCGATGATTTAAGTAGATGTTGTATTTGATTCTACTTAATGAGGTGCTATCTTTGAAAAGTTCAAAGAGCTTCAATGAGAAGTAGTTAAATACCAAGAGTATTAGATCAAGGACTTACGACCAAATCGTAACAAGAAATATCTAAGTATTGACTTTGATTTTCACCAAAAGTATTGTGAAATAGTTTCACGAGTTAACTTCTCTAACACACATTATGAGATAAGGTGTTGTTGCATAGAGAAACAGAACCTTATACGATATGGTTTTGTCTTTGTCAAGTCACACTGAGCCACTTGACTAACTTTGGGCTTTTATTATTTTGTCTGCTATTTCTTATCCCACCATATCAAAACACATTTAAAACAGTCGGATTTTATTTCATATACGATATGGATAGGTAGCGTACCTAATTTTTAAGTTATCCGAATGAAACAAGTGCTCAATCTACATTGACCACGAGAACAAAGCGTTTGTAGCTCGTGATGCTGTCTTTCAAAAAAAAATACGATTAATTATTGATAAGACAGAGTGGGAGAAAATGTTTCAAGAGCCACAAACTGAGCATCAATGCTTGTTCAGAAATTGTTTCTTCGAAACCTAGGAGGTCAGGTGAATTTTATCACTCTTTGATAGTGATGAATTCGTATTACTTTTAGAAAGTAACTAACATGTGACTTATAAAAGACTGTTTCTAGTCCCAACTTTATGCTATGGCTTAGAGTCATGCGATTCGTAATGGACTCCATGTATAATGGTCAGGTATGTGACCTGGTAAATTTTACTTGAAAAAGTACGACCTCTTCAGTGTAAATTAATTTTTAAGATCAAAATTTGCATGGATGAACATTAAAATGTTTTCAAAGATAAATTGGTAGGCAAAGAGTTTGCACCAATTGCAATGCTTTGATCCATTCGAAAATACTTAGCGATTGAAGCATTTCATAATAGTATGATGTCAATTGGATCTCAAAAACCACCTTCTTGAATATGATTCTAGAAGAGGTAGTATATTTTATATTCACCTGTGGGTTCGTAGATCCTAATTAACCTAAGTTAATTTGCAAGCTTAAGAGGATGTCTTAAGTAAGCACTAAAGAGTTGGAATTAGTGTGTCAATCATGTCATATAATAGTTCTCGACATCTCGAGGAATTATGTTGATACATGAAGTTTAGTGGGAGTAATGTGGTGTGCATCAGTCTTATATGTGGAGATATATGTGGGAAATAACAGTTTACATCCCCTTAAAATTTAGGATTATAACAAAATTATATAATATGAATGCAAGTCATAAATATGAAAACGATATAAAATAAAGAGAAAACGAATTGAACCTTTGGTCCTAGCAAAATTCGGCCTAAGAACAGATATCAACACAGATATCCTCCTAATCGTAACACCCAAGACTGATTGAGATATGCCCTTGTAATTGCTAGAAAAAGAATTAAAAGTTACAATTAACTTTTTATTGTTTTGTGTTTTTCGTGATGGAGGCACAAGTTGAGAGAGTAGAAAATTAGGTTAGAAAATTTCTTCCCCTCTCTTGTTCTCACGGCACAAGTAGGTTAATATTGAGGAGATTTAGTCTCCTCAAATAACTACCCATTGACCGGAAAAACCTGAGTGTATCTGAACACTTTTTCCGGTCATTTTAGCTTCTAGTATGATGTAATACATTATAATCGTCATTAGTCAAAGACCGACATTATAATATATCATTAATTACAAACATCCGTATATTTATAATTTTCCAATTAATCATAACGGTTTATGTTTAATTAGCTTACATTATATACAATAATTAAATATAACATTTTATATTCAATTTACGAATTACAGTTAATTCGTCTCAGCTAAATTTATTTAATCATTATTAAATAATTATATCATCATCACATTGACTAACCTTTTAGTCAAAAACAACGACTAACCTTTTAGTCATTTAATAAGACATCAATATGATTATTTTCTCAAATAATCACATTTCTCAATCACATCCTTTAGGTGTGACTTTTAGGGACCAGTTGATCACCGCCATCTGTATGACGATAACGTCAAACTTATCTAGCAAGCCAACAATTATCGATAAACGTTAATCAACTGATTACAATACAAAGTATACCCTGTGAACCTACAGAGATTTATTTATGTTATTGCACTAACTGTGGAGGACACTGGCTCCAACAATCTCCCACTTGTCCGTACAAGTGTATGTGCGATAACCGATTCTCAGATCCATAATAAATTTCTCCCACTCAATGTAAACCAATTTGCAAAGTCCGTATTCACAAAGGTCGTAGTTTACAAGTGATCAGTATCAAGAGTGGTTTCCCCGACTAGAGAGTAACTTAACTGATAAACGAATCTTTATTCGAGCATGGCCAGGCATTTCAGTTACAGCTTCTCGAGTGGCCCTGAGAAATATCATATCCTGATAAAGGTTGGATATTTTCTTCAACTCGAAACTTGCAGATACAAGCGCAGTATGAAATGACCCAGTGAAAATCTACTTAGCCTCCTGTTACGGTCGACCATGAGAAAGAAACCAAAGTCACCCAAAAA
>JAIUZE010045488.1:0-13661 GCA_022085475.1 Heliosperma pusillum | reverse complement strand
CAAACTACGGTTCCTTAAGAATAAAAGAGAATTACTAATTCCAAACTACAAATGACCAATCACTTGGAAATCAGACAACCATTCAAATCATTTAGATCATCTAAAACTCAAAATGAATCGATTTTCATTTATGACAAATCTTCTCAAACTTTGGGTACCAACTCAATTACCCTAAAGCAGAGTCTCTTTTAGAATCCACCAATAGATACATCTATTCCCAAATGATATCCCCAAAGTCAGACCGTATAATAACTCAAAACAAACGAATATCATCTCGCTCAATCTTGATTCCCCAAGTAGCACTACACTAGCAAGCTCAGTAAATGAAGCCACTAAGAGAGTACAATACCACCACAGATTCATCCTAAGGTTTAAATCCCAATCCTATTCATGTTCAAAATCAACACGAAGCTAGCTAACAACCCAATCATCTCACCGAAGGAAAGACAATGACACCATGACATTGGAAACGATAGGAGATTTCGAGGGAAACACGAACGCGATAAGATCGGACGAAAATTAGAGGAACGCTAGAGGCAGGGAGCCAAAAGCTAGATATTGGATAGATATAGCTATGAAGATTGCCATGCAAAGGAAAAGATAAGTGAAAACATTTTCCTAGGAATCAGGTTTAGTAGGAACTTGCATGAAAGGAAATGGAAAGGAATGATGGCACGAGTAAATGGTTTAATGTTTAATCCACAAAATTCCCTTTCAAACTTAGGGTGATAGCAAAGCAAATCATCTCAATAACAAAGGTCTCCTACAAGGGACCCTCGTACCACAAATCATCGGAGTAAGGTACACCTAGTTTTAACCAATCGATTACAACCCAATTCATCCATACTATCATATAACACGGTATCCCAATTTCAGAATTGCAACTTAAACATAATAACATTCTCTCAACTCCATATTTTGACACATTCCCAAAGATTTCAAAAACCGAAGAACCAATAAGGAATTTTCCATACTAATCTCTTTTCAACTCCTACGGCCACCAGGTAGAACACCAAACAAAACGTCATTATCAACATCATATAGCCCACGAGTTCATTATTAACAAGGTACAACCTCAAGTCAAACATCATCATTAACGTCCCAAGGTATTTCCATCATAGCTCACATCATCAAATCTCGCTCATATCTATAATCCTCAAGTAATATGGTTCAACTTACCGAAACCTTTCTACTTCAAACGAGTCTCCGATGCCATAAGATAAGATCATATCTTTAAATCCAAGAACTATAGCCAAATGCTTTTCCACCAAGCCTATACTCATAAACACACAATAGGAAACCACAAAAATTCACTTAGTCTCAAAAGCATTTTACACCTCAAGGTATCATTCGAAACTTCTTATTTACACCAATTAGACCTATCATAAGCATGGTCTTCAAAACAATACTAAACTTCTAAGTCCAAAAGACTAAATTACTAATGCGTTAAGAAGTCATAGCCAACTCATTCGACCTTACACCATCGAATATCATGAACTATCCACACATTAGTCATGACAAGCATCAAGCATTAAAATCATCAAACTTATCTTACTACCTTTCCTTAGAGATACAACCAATCATTACTATAGGGTGAATTTAGATCTACACCATTTTTCCTCAAATCACAAATTTATTCAAACAATCACTAATATTCCACAAAATTCAAAGTTCTTCCGACCAAGTATAATATACCACAAACAAAAGGGTATGGCATCCACAAAAATGTTACAAGCGGAAGATAAGGATACCAATGGTAAGATGGAGGAACTATCAAGAGTAATTTCCAAGAGGCAAACAAGATGGAAGAGAAAGAAGCACTTATAAAGAAGGAAGAGAGCATGATACATTAAGGACGCGAGAAAACATCGATGAGGAAAAAAATACACTTCAATTAAGCTTGTCAACCTTCAAATCTTCGGTAAAGGATACTTCTTCTAGGTAACACAATGATCCACCTTAAGACGGTAGATACAAATAAACATAACATCACTCAACACAATCAACAAACAAGTTAGAACCTAACAAACATCAAGTACACCAAAGACTACCAACTTAGGTCCTTAAGTCTACCCATCTCTCATTTATTATTTCAAGGTCAAGTGATTTAAGTTTAGGGTTCACGTGTGTGCGTCGGGAGCTTTTAAGCTCTGATACCAACTTTGACAACCCTCGCGAATGCAGAAATATAAAACATACAAGCATGTGAAATATATAGCGGAAATGTGAAGTTTTAAAAACTTTTATACATGCAAGGGAGAAAATACGAGGAGTGTCAAAAAGTTACAAACTAAGTACGGAAATACAACAAAGAGACGGAGTCTCTCAAAATTTTAGCAAAGAACAAGAGTTTAGCAAACTAGCTAATTAACGACTAGAGGTTAATCTTCCAGGGACAACGCCCGCTAGCTCACACCCGAACCTAAAATAGCATAAGCAAAAAGCCATCCATGCAAGCAACCTGTTCATTCATGAAAAACATGAACGCCACAATCAGTGGGGAGTAACTCCGGGTTATCCCAGCCATATCACATTAAACGTACATAGAAGGAAATACAAAAGTAAAATCATGCATATGTGAATATACATATGAGATACGATAAGGATAAATAGGCAATTCGATAAATAATGATAAAAGCATAAGAGGTACAAGTCCGATTCCATCATGTTATACAAAGACTCGGGGAAGACACTCTTAGGCAACCGAATACGCTCACTAGGGCTTGCATCTCACCGTTAGCGGTAAAAGTTTGATAAGATTGAGACTCGACAAACAAACCATGCCAAGTCATCGAATGACCATGAATAAATCCATCATGTTATCATCCATTCAAATAACCCAATACATAGACGGTGCCCAATCATGCAATGACCATGAATAATATCATGAAATCACGCATTCAAAGACGACAACACAAAGACGACATCTCTCACGGTAAATGAAACGCACTAGCACCGTGTACATGGCAAGTATGATTAATGGGCATCCACGGGAGAAAAGCCTTCCCTGAACGCATACACGATTCAATCCATTTCGTATATGTAGACTAATTTCCTCCTGGTAGGACGACGATAATAATACGGTTCCTATCTAAACCTGGCCAGATTCTCGGAATACACGTTTTCCAATTCGACATGTGGTAAGACGTTCCACATCCAAGACTCGGTCAATCATAGACGCCGAGTACCCCAAATTCGGTAGATCAATTCACGAAAGAGGCGGAAAAGAGCTCAAGCCTCATAACAAGCGGTACGCTACATGCAAATAACACCACCTCGCAAGTACACAACATTTGACGGCCGGGTCGATCAACGCATAGCGTTCAACTCCCAACAACGTCGTCGTATGCCCACTAACACATGCAATTTAAGCAGTAGGATACCTCTCCGTTCCGACATTCAAGCCTTACGAACGGGAAGGTAGCCAAGGGAATGAGAGTACAAAGCACAAGACAAAATAGTGCTCAAACCGTATCATTTGTAAAAACCGACTCAAAGTGGGAACATACCAAAAACCGTCACAAAAATGAGAATAGGGAATCATATAAGTTTAAATATGATAACATGAGTCAATACATGATACATAAGCATTAGAACAAGTTTATGAAGCATAATGAAGAAAAACATAGATCACCTCTCCAAAACAACGTTGTTTGGAAACCAACGAAAACAAGGGTCCACTTCAAACGGTCATAACTAGAGTTCTAGACATGCAAATGCATAAATTCCAAAAGGAGGTGATAGCTTATCCTCTTACGGTTCCAACGGGATGTCACACGCCCAAAACAAGAAAGTAACGAAGGAGATATGATCATTTTACGAAAAGGGGTCAGTGCAGGAAAATTTCTGTCGGCAGCGAGTGACGCAGCCTGCGTCACCACGACGCAGCCTGCGTCCTATTCGGACAGGTACGAGCCACACAATCTCCACAATTTCACTAAGGCATAACACAAATATCATCTATCATCACAATTCATCAATTCTCATATCCATTATCAACTAACAACAACCATCATCAACAACACGATTCCTAAGATTACTAATCATATTCTAAATACGATTTCTAACATGGAAAACACATTAAAACACGTAAATGATATCGAGTAACCCTTCACCGTTACCTTTTCCACTAGATAGTAATCTTTGACGGGGTCTAGAAAATCTCCACCTAAACAAAGACGACAAAAGATGAATATAATTCACCTTTGAGAAAGATGGATAAATTGAAAAGCGAGAAAGACGGTAATTTTAGTACCAATACGGATAGAGGAAGATAAGAGGGGAAGAATAAGACGAACTTACGTGAATTTGAGCGAGAAATGAATGAGTAGTGACGATTCTAAACTTGGAAGAATATGGAGGCTAGGTTTTGGTGTTTATGGTGAGGAAGAAGAAGATTGAGTTGTGAGGGAGTTAGGGTTATGAGAGAGTATATGTAGGGTGAGTAAGTGGAAAAGTCAACGAAAGTGAAAGACGGCTCAAAAGTCAAGAAAAAGTCAAAGACGGCTTAAGACAGGATTCACTTGAAATCTCGCGGAAATTCCAAATACGAACTCGGAAATTCTAAATTCGACTCGGAAAATTAAATTTACGATTAAAACTAAAATTCGCTGAAAAGTATCTGTAAAATATTTTTACTAGAAAAATAGGGTACATTTCCGGGTGTTACATAGTGTGAATTGCTTCACATGTCATTTATGATTATTGTCTATTTTTATAGATTGTTATTAATTCAGCCTGTTGAAAACATGACTGGGAGAGCACCTAGTTACTCCCGATTGATTGTCGACCCCCGTTCTCAAGTAGAATTGGTTGTTGCTTGTCTGGATGTTGTGCTCGAGAGACTTGTCGCAAGGAGAATAAGTTATTTAGGAATTTATTTAAGTTAAGGATTATTAATAATGTAATAGTTTAGTTTTGGATTTGAGTATCGATCCGGATTGATTAGGTGTTTCCGCCACCTTGACCCTATTCATCTTTGTACTCTAATGGATGATTTATTAGTATGGTATTTCTTTTGTTTTAATAATCCGGGTTGTTACAGTCACACCTATAGGATGAGACCCAAACAGAAAACTAATTATTTGTATTCGATGCAGTTTAATTAGTCCTTTACATATATATTTGATATATGTTTGATTACAAGAGTTATTTATTGGAAATTGAGTTAGGAACTCATTTCATTTAAATTTATTAGTCAATTATACGATAACTGACTGAATAAATTTTACGTCTTATTTTAATACGATCAAATAAGATTTAATTTAGTGAATCGTTAATTCATTAAATTAGTTGAGGTTATGCATATATTTTGAGGTCGAGGTAATTAGTTAATTATATTTATAAGGGGTTTTAAAATAAATTAACTGGACATTGTGGTGCACATTATATAATGATACAATGGTAAAATATCACTTTAAAGTTAAGTATATATTATTTATTAATTTGAGTCATATAATTGATATATAATCAAATTACCACTTAATTATACTAGATAATTAAGCATATAATTAACAAATATTTGTGAGACAAATATTAAAAATCAAAATTGACCACTTCTTACTAGTGGGGCCGAAACGAGTAGTGGAGAAACAATGATAATTTTTCTTTACTTAATTCACACTACAACACATGATTATGACATGTATGACACTTGAACATGATCATATACAATCCTATACTCTAACCTTGCATAAGATTAAAAATAAGCAAAATATGGGACAATACAGTAGTAATAAAACTTGTTTTCATATCTCTCTAAATCCTCAACCTCTCTCTAAACTCTCTACATAACTAATATTCTTACTATTACTAGAGTAGTAATAAAACTAATATTAGTTACTTCTTGTCACTATATTTTCTAGTCTAATTTTATAGTTATAGTTTGAGTTTAGTCTTTAGTGCAATTTGGAAGGAGACTTTCTTATTTGAAAGTTATTTCAAGGAGGATAATTCACTTGTTCTTGCTTAAGAACAATAAGAAAGGAGTTTCTTGTTGTGCCCTATTGTTCCGAAAATATCAATGTAAGGATATTTTTCCTTATCTTTTATTATTATGCATTTTAAATTGCATGCATGTTACATAGATCATTAATATTAACTAAATTAATTTGTAATTTGTTATTCTAATTAGAGGAGTCTAATTAGGGTCTATGAACTTTCATGTAGTATCAGAGCTAGCTTGTAGCATGCATGTTTATTTTGGACATTTTTATTAAGTTATAAGATAACCAATAAAATCATAAATTAAAGATTAAATTTGATTTGGACGAAAAGCTTTGGAGCATGCATATCTACTGACTTTAAAATGTTTGTGGTCAAATTTGGTGATTTTACGGATTAATTTGTTATTTGTTATGATTTATGTTTTTTAAACCGAGTTAACACGCATTTTTATGTTAAAAGTTAACTAAAAAAAGTTTCATGTTGATTCTAGCCATGAAATTTAATATGATATCACATGCATGTTTTAAATACTGTATATAAAATTTTGTGACTTTTTAATTAAGTATTGCATGTTTATTGATATTTATGAGATAAAAGCCGATAATATAAGATTATGATGTTCATAAAATTAAATACAAACAAAATTAATTAGGACTAATTTTGAGTTTTAAATCAGTTTAGATAATTAGTTTGAGCTTAAACAAAATTTAAGGGTTGATCATTGATTATTAATTGTTAAAAATCGATAAAATTCATAAAACCGAGCTAGAATGAACATGGCAAGAGTCAAGGGCGATTTTGGCATGATTTTTACAGCATTTTATTTATGTTTTTTATGTTGAATGAATGAATGTCATTTATTTAATATTTAGTGCAAGTTGTACCTAATATGGCCTAGATTATTTTAATCGGTATTACCCGTAATGTAAGGGAATACCGATTCGGTTTTAATTTATTGCGATCTCGTATTGTCAGTTTGTAATA
Organism: Heliosperma pusillum; assembly: GCA_022085475.1. Lineage (NCBI taxonomy): Eukaryota > Viridiplantae > Streptophyta > Magnoliopsida > Caryophyllales > Caryophyllaceae > Heliosperma > Heliosperma pusillum. Next base: position 6,731 of record JAIUZE010045488.1, on the reverse strand, counting down.
ATTAATATTTTCATTTTATAGATCAAATGTATAATAGGAATTTTCTATTTATTCAATTGTATATTTGTAATTATTTATTGTGAATACGGAGATTCCCGAAGTCGGTGTTACAAAAAACGGTGCCATTTTGGAGCGTGTTCCATGAAGCGGCAAGGGATCAAGGAGTTGGTTTTCGATTTTTTAATCATTTAGTTAATAAGATTAGCTAGGTGGCCATACTAGGATTTATTATTTGTTAATTGCTTGCTTATGTTTTCAGCTCATGAGAAAATCGCCAACATGCATTTTTATTTCTCGATTGTCAATTCAACGTTATTCAAAATTCGCTGACTTAGTTCAGTTATAGGGAATTAATAACTAAATTTGCAAGACCTCTCACACAACTTAAAATAAATTTAGATTTAGCCTTAACAACTAAAGCACCTATGAATCCCGTGTTCTTTAAGACAACCACAACGTCGACCTTTTTACCTCCGGTAAGTAGGGTGATGCAATCACATGCCTAAATTGGGTTGGACTCAACGGGATAAGTGTTATCTCGGGACTACGAGACGGTTTTTTGATGAAATCCGTCGACCGAGAGTTCTAGGAGTAGAATTAGTCAGAATGTTGACTTACCGTCTATTACATAAAGGTGGCATAACATGTTCATTTTTATCTAAAATGCGGGTCTCGGAATCACTTATATAATTTCGTCAGGGGTCATTATATGAGTGACTTGTTTAGAGTAATTTTACAAGTAAAATTGATTAAAACAATGAATGTTAATATTTCCTAATGTTGTTGTAGTAAATTAATTCGCAATGGCAAACAATAACAACAACAATACCGTTCAACTTGGCAAAGACTCATGGCTATGGTCCGTAATGGACAAATGAATATTAAATGTGACAACCCTCGCGAATGCGGAAATATAAAACATACAAGCATGATGAAATTACCCCGTCTAGTCGGATTTACCCCATCTATCATAGTTGGTCATGATGAAATTACCCCGTCTAGTCGGAAATACGGTATTTTAAAAACTTTTATACATGCAAGATAGATAAAACGAGGAGTGTCAAATATTACAAACTAAAGTACGAATCATACTACATCAAGAGACGAAGTCTCTCCAAAAAGTAAACAAGTAAAAGTGTTTAACAAACAAGCTAAAATCGTCTAGAGGTGTATTAATCCAGGGACAACACCCGCTAGCTCACACCCGAACCCAAAATGTCAAGCAAAAAGCCATCCATGCAAGCAACCTGTTCATTCATGAAAAACATGAACGCCACAATCAGTGGGGAGTAACTCCGGGTTCTCCCAGCCATATCACATTAAACGTACATAGAAGGAAATAAAAAAGTAAAATCATGCATATATGAATATACATGTGAGATACGGTAAGGATAAATAGGCAATTCGATAAATAATGATAAGAGCATAAGAGGTACAAGTCCGAATCCATCATGTTATACAAAGACTCGGGTAAGACACTCTTAGGCAACCGAATACGCTTACCAGGGCTTGCATCTCACCGTTAGCGGTATAAGTTTGATAAGATTGAGACTCGACAAACAAACCATGCCAAGTCATCGACTGACCATGAATATCAATCATGTAATCACCCATCCACACATAACAATACAATTACGATGCCCAATCATGCAATGACCATGAATAAAATCATGAAATCACGCATTCAAGAACAACGACACAAAGACGACTTCTCTCACGGTAAATGAAACGCACTAGCACCGTGTACATGGCAAGTATGATTGAATGGCATCCACGAGATCACATTTCCCTGAACGCATACACGATCATATTTCGTATATGTAGACTAATTTCCTCCTGGTAGGAACGATAAGGCTCCTAATCTAAACCTGGCCAGATTCTCGGAATCACATTTTCCGATTCGACATGCGATCACGTTTCGCATCCAAGACTCGGTCAATCATAGACGTCGAGTACCCACATTCTCGGTAGATCAATTCACGAAAGAGGCGGAAAAGAGCTCAAGCCTCATAACATGCGGTACGCTACATGCAAATATCACCACCTCGCAAGTACACAACATTTGACGGCCGGGTCGATCAACGCATAGCGTTCAACTCCCAACAACGTCGTCGTATGCCCACTACACATGCAATTAAGCAATAGGATACCTCCCCGTTCCGACATTCCAGCCTTACGAACGTGGAGGTAGCCAAGGAAATGAGAGTACAAAGCACAAGACAAAATAGTGCTCAAACCGTATCATTTGTAAAAACCGACTCAAAGTGGGACATAACAAAAACCGTCACCAAGCATGAGAATATGGCATTATATAAATGTAAATATGATAATAATGAATCAATACATGACACATAAGCATTAGAACAAGTTTATGAAGCATAATAAATAAAAACATAGATCACCTCTCCAAAACAACGAGTTTGGAAACTAACTAAAACAAGGGTCCACTTCAAACGGTCATAAGTAGAGTTCTAGACATGAAAATGCAGCAATTCCAAATGGAGGTGATAGCTAATCCTCTTACGGTTCTAACGGGATTTCACAAGCCCAAAACAAGCAAGAAACGAAGGAGATAAGATCATTTTACGAAAAGGGGTCAGTGCAGTGAAACTGCACAAGTCACGACCGTGACTTGTATTTCACGCCCGTGACATGTGTTACCAATTCACCCGTGAACTTCAACATAAATTCAATCCTATCATTTCCAATTCTCATAATTCATTTCTAATAACTATCAACAATCAATATTCATCATCAACAATCCTCAAATAACAACAATCATAAATCATAACATGATTCCTAAGCTTCTAATCGTATTCTAAATACGATTTCTAACATATAAAGCATTCAAAACACGTAAATGATATCGAGTAACCCTTCACCGTTACCTTTCCGCGTCTTTAAACGGTTACTAAGCTTTCCTAGTCTCCACCTACAAACAATTAGATAATAAAAGATGAATATCATTACCTTGAGAAAGACGGATAATTTAAAAAGCGAGACAAGGACCGGTAATTTTATTACCAATGCGGATAGAGGAAGCTAAGAGGGGAAGAATAAGACGAACTTACGAGAATTTGAGCGAGAATTGAAGGCGTAGCGATGATTCTAAGTTTGAGCAAGAATGGAGGCTAGGGTTTTGGTGTTTACTAGAGAGGGAGAAGAAGATGATGAATGAGGGTGAGTTAGGGGTAAGGGGGAGTATATGTAGGGTGAGTCGGAAAAGTCAACGAAAGTCAAAGACGGCTCAAAAGTCAAGAAAAATCAAAGACGACTCAAAAGTCAAGAAAAATCAAAGACGACTCAAAAGTCAAGAAAAGTCAAAGACGACTCAAAAGTCAAGAAAAGTCAAAGACGACTCAAAAGTCAAGAAAAGTCAAAGACGACTCAAAAGTCAAGAAAAGTCAAAGACGCCTTAAGACGGGTTTCACATGGAATCTAACAGAAATTCCAAATACGAACTCGGACAATTCTAAATTCACTAGGAACATCATAAAATTAAAATTAAAAACTTAAATTTGCTGTGAAAAAAGATTTCGTAAAAAATATTCTACTAGAAAAATAGGGTAAATGTCCGGGTGTTAACAATACCACACCCTTTTGAAAAAGTTTCGTCCTCGAACTTGAGAGTAGAAAAGAAAAAAGTTAATAAGGGACCCCAATTCGTTTATCCAAATGGTATTCAACAACATTTTTCAAGGAAATGTATTCAAAAGCAGGACATTTTCAAAAAAGGTTATAGGAAAACGTTTTCGAAACGTAAACTCTCTTTTCTGTGGAACGAAATTGTCTGTCGTGCACACCAAGAACACCAAAAATTCCAAAGTAAAGACAAGATTAACAATAAAATCAACGTTGATAAGTGCAGAACCAATCATTAGACGTCTCAAATAACAAGTTCTAGCATCCAACCAAACGCAAAATCCAGTATAAGAGCAACCTAAATCCATTTTCGAAAACTGAAAGTAGAAATTTCATTTCTAAAACTCTTTTAAAAGGATAAATGTGAAATCCATCGTGAAAATTTGAAAATTTTCTAAATTCGTACACTCAAGACAACCAAACATTTCACACACATAAAAGTAATTTGAACATCAAACTCACAATCATGGTAATAAAAGATAAACACAACGAGTAAAAAGAAACAAGAAGGCTTATCGAAACGACTAATAGCGGAAAGAAGGACAATGTCCAAAGAATAACAAATTGAATAATCGTCAATTTGAAAGGCAAAGGGAGAAATGAACGACAAAGCAATTTCTCAAAAGGGGAAGAAAGCCTAAGAACCAAACACTCCACTCAAATACAAAAGTCATCATCGTCAATTTCTCGGGCATTTTCGCCAAACCCAAATTATAGCCACATCATTCTAAGGGCTTATCCAATTAACATCACAAACATCGATAATAAGATAGTCCTCAAAAGAATGTAACTCATCTCGGTCATACCTTAACCGCTTTCAATCATTAGATTCTACAAAATCCTTAACAATCATCAGGTCAAACTACGAACCGGAATATCTAGTATCCAACTAGCATTAACTAAGGTCTATCGACAAGGGAAAATCCACAATTAAATAATCCACATGAAAGATTCCTAAATGTATTCGAACATCCCTAGTCCAGTAAATTATTACACTCGAATCCACAAGCATAAATAATTATATCTAGAAAAGCATAATTACCACCAATCATAAGATGAATGGGCTCACCATTCCAATTCTATAATCCATAACAAACGAGCATTCATTATCCAAAGCTTGCAACGAACATTTCTCAATTTCAAACTATGATTCCTTAAGAATAAAAGAGAATTACTAATCCCAAACCGCAAATGACCAATAACTTGGAAATCAAACAACCATTCAAATCATCTATTTCATCTAAAACTCAAAATGAATCGATTTTCATTGATGACAAAACTCCTCAAACTTTGGGTACCAACTCAATTACCCTAAAGCAAAGTCTCTTGTAGAATCCACCAATTAGAGACATCTAATTCCCAAATGATATCCCAAGCAACCGTTATAATACCCAACATCAACAAACTATTATCATGATCAACTCAATTTTCAAAACAACACTACAATACCAAACTCCGAATCTAACATCACCAAGAGAGGATACATTAACACTATTAGGATTCATCCTAGAGCTTAAGTCTTATTTCTCATGATCAAATACAACCTGAACTTTGCTCAATCCAAAGATACATCTTCTAACTAAAGAATTCAAAAATACATTACTCTTACTCTCTGAGCCTTACAAACGGAATATCCAATCCACTAAGGAAAAGATGAAGCGGCAACGAGATAGGAAACGATAAGAAATCGCAAGGAGAACACGAGAATAAAATCAGGCACGAGATTAAAAGAGAGGAACGCTGAAAATAACGAGGGCAAGAAAGAGACAAAGCAGATAGTAGAGTTATGAAGATATCCGCGTAAGAACTAAGATACGAGTATGCGATTTCTTAAAGATCAATCTTTACAAACGCATTCAAGAATGGAAATGAAAAGGGACAATGGCACGGGTAATGGTTTAAGGTTTAATCCACAAAATTTCTCCTTTCAAACTTAATGCGATAATAAAACCACTTAATTATTACTGTAACAAAGCATCTTAAAAGGGACATCATACAACGAGCAATCATCAAAGTAAGGTACACCTAGACTTGATAAATCGACTACAACCCAAATCATCCATGCTTTCATATCACACGGATTCCCAATTGCGGAATTGTAACTCAAGTATAATAACATTCCTTTAGCTCAAATATTCAACACAACCTCAAAGGTTTGTTTAATTGAAGGACTAACAAATACTCTCTTGTACTCGGTCATTTTCACGTCTATAGCCCACGAGTTCATTATTATCAAAGTACAACATCAAGCCAAACATCATCATTAACATCCCAAGGTATTTCCATCATAGATTACATCATCGAACCTCGCTTATATCTATAATCCTCAAGTCATATGGTTCAACTTACAACGAAACCTTACTACTTCAAACGAGTCTCCGATACCATAAGGTAAGATCATATCTTTAAATCCAAGAACTATAGCCAAACGCTTTTCCACCAGGCCTACACTTACAAACACACCATAGGAAACCACAAGACGTCACTTAGTCTCAAAAGCATTTTGCACCTCAAGATATCATTCTAAACTTCTTATTTACACCACTACCCCCACACCCAACCTAGACACTCCCCATCTCATCACGCATGGTCTCACAAACACTTAATAAACTTCTAAGTCCAAAAGACTAAATTACTAATGAGTTAAGAAGTCATAACCAACTCATTCAACCTTACACCATCGAATATCATGAACTATTTACACACAAGTCATGACAGCATCAAGCATTAAAATCATCAAACTTATCTTACTACCTTTCCTTAGAGTTACAACCAATCATCAATATAGGGTGAATTTAGATCTACACCATTTTCCTCAAATCACAAATCATTCTAACCAACACTAATATTCCACAAAGTTCAAAGTTCATCCGACCAAGTACAATATACCACAAACTAAAGGGTATGACATCCATAAAAATGTTACAAGAGGAAAGTAAGGATACCAATGGTAAGATGGAGGAAACTATCAAGAGAAATTTCCAAGAGTCAACCAAGTTGGAAGAGAAAGAAGCAATTATATAGAAGGAAGAGAGCATAAGACAATAAGGACGAGAGAATGAATAGATGAGGAAGAAATACACTTCAAT
>JAIUZE010045487.1:0-33611 GCA_022085475.1 Heliosperma pusillum | reverse complement strand
GTCGTGTGGACTAAGTACCCATAGAGAATTATGAGTATATGGCGTCTTGACCATTCTAATTCTAAATGAGTATCTTGGACCATGACATAGATAGGCAAGTACTGTCTTTAACGAGTATATGTTCACCGTCGATAGCTTTTGTGTCTCGGCTTGGTGGGTTTATATCCAAGTCGGGGCATGGTTGCCTAATAGTTCCACTTTGGGAATGGAGCCAGCTTAAGTACTAGCCAACTCTGTCTAGGGGGTCGCCTAGTAGAGATTCTTGTGTACTTTTGGTCATGAGACGGGGCATGGAATAGCTGTTGTCGCTAGGTCTGATCAGTCTAGGACTAGGATGTTTTCCTACCTTGTGGTATAGCCTCGAGTTACAGAAGTCGACTATTGACGGTGCTAAGAACGTATGCCTGTTTGTAGAAGTATTTGTCTTTCATGTTTGTATGATTCTATGAGTTCTAGAAGGTGAGATGCAAGCCGGCTAGGATTGATAGAGTTTGGATTACCGATTGTTAACTGATTCACATGATTACGTGTTGATTAGGGTTTGAGTGTATCATGGCCATGTTAACGGTAACCTCTGAGCTAGCATACCAGCGTCCCTACCTCGTGTTATAGTTTATTATCGGATTCACATGATAGCTTTCATATGCTAGGTTATATGTTAGTTAATTGTTTCATAACATGAAAAGCATATCATATATGTTAAGGTTTTGTATTTTCTATATACATTGCTTTTATGTTTTTCATGTTTCATTAAACTCGACATTTCGTGGCTGGGAGAACTCGGAGTTACTCCCCACTGACTGTGGCTTCCGTGTTTAGATTTAATGCGGTTGGCAGGTTCGTGATGCATACTTGGGTACATTGACGAGCTAGCGAGCGAAGTATTTACCTTGGACCTATATTCGGTTCTTTAGGATTGTATATTATTATACACTCTTTTATTTCCGTAATTATACGGGAGATATGTCTCCCGTTTTGGATAATTCTTATGTATAATATTATTTTCCTTTTGTTATGAACCTTTTTATTTATGACACCTTTGTTATGATAAATATATTTAATAGTAGGTTCCGGTTTTAAAATTTACCGATTTTCACTAAAGTGAACCTATTAGAAACGTATTCTCATCTTTTATTTATTTAAATTACTTGTTTTATTTTTCCGCAAATTTGAGGGTGTCACAATGCATGGAGTCCATTACGAATCGTATGACTCTAAGCCATATCAAGAAGTTGGGACTAAAAACAGTCTTTTATAAGTCGCATATTAGAATTCATCACTATAAAGGAGTGATAAAATTCCACCTGACCTCCTAGGTTCCGAAGAAACAACTACTGAACAAGCAATGAGGAAAACTTTTTCCGGACCATATGCTCAGTTTGTGGCTCTTGAAACATTTTCTCCCACTCTGTCTTATCAAGAAATAATAGTATTTTTATTGAAAGACAGCATCACGAGTCACAAACGCTTTGTTCTCGTGGTCAATGTGGGATTATTGAGCACTTGTTTCATTCAAATAACTTATAAATTAGGTACGCTACCTACCCATATCGTATATGGAATGAAATCAGACTGTTTTAAATGTGTTTTAATATGGTGGGAAAAGAAATAGCAGACAAACATATTAAGATCCCAAGGTTTAGTCAAATGGCTCATTTTGACTTGATAAAGACAAAACCATATCGTATAAGGTTCTGTTTCTCTATTCAACAACACCTTATCTAATAACGTGTGTTAGAGAAGTTAACTTGTGAAACCATTTCACAATACTTTTGGTGAAAATCAAAGTTAATACTTAGATATTTATAGTTACGATTTAGTCGTAAGTCCTTGATCTAATGCTCTAGTGGTTAACTACTTCTCATTGAAGCTCTTTGAACTTTTCAAAGATTTCTCTTAGCACCTCATTAAGTAGAATCAAACATAATATCTACTTAAATCGTCGGTAAATCAAGTGAAGTAATCATTACCATCTCTGGTTGTGTATGTTATTGGACCACACATATTTTAATGTAATAGGGCCAATAACTCACTAGTTCGATTTCCTTTTAAATAAAAAGGGCACGAATTACCTTGCCTTGAATATAAGATTCGCACGCACCATAAGATTCAAAATCAGATGGTTTAGGGATAGTTGTCAATACTAGCCTCTTAATGTGCTACACAATCCAGAATTAAGATTAGATAAGGGTCACCAATTTTGAGCTTTTACAATCTATATGACAAGCAATTATTACTAGTTTAGATCAAGAATATATTTACCTTTGATTGGTATGGAATAACCATTGACCAAGTATAGGTATAAAAAGATACAACGTTTGTTCTATTCACAAAAGTGAAACACTTGTGTCGTACACTTAAGTGGATACTATATTCTTTATTTAGAGGTTATGTACATAATAACGTTTATTAAAGTATACCTCTAAATCCAAAACTAGATTGATCACATTATAACTTTTATAGGTCTCTATAGAAATAAAACTACAATAGTTATATTTCCCTTGTAGGTCGACATTTAATTATGGTTAGTCGTCGCACGAATCATTATTATATGCATTAAATACATTGATGAAAACCATAATAGGTATCTAATACCCAAAAATTGCATTTAGCAAAATAAATGTCGATCATATAGAATTTTATGGGTCATACCAATGGGCCTCCTAGGTCCGAAGAATAAATAATTGGAATTGGCGAATAAAAATAAATCTCAACGGAAAATAAACATTCATTGCTTATAGATAATTTACTTGTAAAAACAATTTTAAACAAGTCACTCATATAATGACCCATCACGAAATTATATAAGTGATTCCAAGACCCATCTTTAGACAAAAATAGTCATCGCATGCTACCTTTATCTAAAAATGGTAAGTCAATACTTGACTAATTCTACACTTAGAACTCTTGGTTGACGGATTTCAACTAAATCCATCTCCTAGTCCCAAGATAACGCTTATCTCGTTGAGTCCAATCCAATTTTGGCTTGTGATCGCATCACCCTACTTAACCGAGGTAAAAAGGGACCCACGAGCGTGGTAGCCCTAATGAACACGGGGTTCATAGGTGTTACTAATTGGTAAGGCTAAATCTCAATTTTTTAAGTTATGTGAGAGGTCTTGTCAATTTTGTTATTAATTCCCTATACGCGAACTAAGTCGGTGAATTGTGAATAACGTTGAATTGACAATAACGGTAAATAAAATGCATGTGTGACGATTTTGGCATGAGCGAAAATAAAGCAATCAATCAAGCAACAATAAAATCCTAGTATGACCACCTAGCTAATCAAAATTAACTAGATAGTTACAAATTCGGAAACCAACTCCTTGGTCCCTTGCCTCTTCACTTGGAACACCTTCCAAAATGGCACCGTCTTAAGGGAGCCACCGGTCTTCATAAAAATAATTACAAATGTACAAATATAAAAATTCCTATTATACATTTATACTATAAAATAAAATTATTAAATTATACAAACCGGCGATACGAGATCGCAATAAAATTACAACCAAAACGTTATTCCCTTACATTACGGGTAATAACGATAAAAATTAACTAGGTCATACTAGGTACAAAATTTGCATAAATTATTAAATAAATGACATTCATTCATTCAAACATAAATAAAATAAATTGCTGCAAAATTCATGCCAAAATCGTCCTAAGTTCAATTCATGCTCATTGTAGCTCGATTTCTTCCGGGATTCATTGATTTTTAACCATTAAAAATCAATATCAACATTTAAATCGCATTTAAATTCAAACTAATTAACTAAACTGTTTTAGAACTCAAAATTAGTCACTACTAATTTTGTTGGTCATTAATTAGATCGATTTGATTTCATTTGCTAAATATTACGGTTTAATCATAACAATTATGAAATAAAACCAAAATAAAATATAAACATCATAAAATTTGAAACCAAAAATTTTGTACATTCTGGAACAATTCCAGGAACTATAAAAATAAAAAACATTTGCTCAAAAAATTTAATTCATTTTATGAACAAATAGCTTTGTATTTAATGGTTTTATCAAATAAAAACATTAGATATAGTAAAACAGTGAAACAAATTATGAAATTTCACCAGGAGCATCAACATCAGAATGTGAAATGTAAAAAAAAATTTCAAGACCATAAATCGACGTTTCATTTTTATGAACATTATAATCTCATATTATCGACTTTTATCGTATAAAAATCAATGAACATGCAATACATAAGTAAAATTCACAAAATTTTACATACAATATGTAAGAAATGAATTTGAGATCATATTAAATTTTATGGCCAGAATCAACATGCAACTATTTTTAGTTAACTTTTAACTCATAAAATGCATGTTAACTCGGTTTAAACGCCAAATAACAAAATAAATAGCAAATTAATCCCTAAAATCACGAAATTTAACCACAAACATTTTGAGGTCAGTAGGTATACATGCACCAAAAGTTTTTGTCAGAATCGTATTTTAACTCAAAATCTTTGATTTATTAGTTATCTTATAACTTTAATAAAAATGTCCAAAATGAACATGCATGCTACAAGCTAGCTCTGATACCAATTGAAAGTCCATAGACCTTAATTAGACTCCTCTAATTATTTACTAAATTACTAATTTAGTTTAATTTAGTTTATAATGATCTATGTAACATGCATGCAAATATAAAGACATTTATATAAAAGAAGAAATTTCCTCACATTGATATGGAAATTATATGGGCACAACAAGAACTCCTTCTTGTTGTTCTTGAGCTATAAATATGGATGAACACAAACAATCTCCAAAGTAGAAGATCTCCTCTAAGTGGCACCAAGATTAACCCAAATAATCTACTCTTATTATTAACTAGATAATAAGATAGATAATATTCTACTAATATTATGACTATAGTACTACACTAGTAATACTTAGTAAATATTAGTATTTGAGAGTTTTAGTGAGAAGAAGAGTTTTAGAGAGAAGTTAAACAAATTGAACAAAATCAAGTAGTCATCAAATGAACAACTTTTGTTCATTATTAAGGCCATAAGGCCGGATCCTCATGTCCAAAAAGGACTATTATTTATTCAATTTTTTTATCACATGCATTTGAGTGTAGTGTTGTAGAAAAGATGATGATTGTTTACTACTTGTTATGTCACTTTCAATAAGTAACTAAAGAGTAAAACAAGAACAAAAATCATCACCTTTGAACTACAACATAACCGGCTATTTAGGCCTAGTTGGATCCATTTTGATTTTTGATATTTGTCTCACAAATACTTATTGATCATATGGTTAATTATCTTGTATAATTAAGTGTTAATTTGATCATATAACAATTATATGACTCAATTAAATAAATAATATGTACTTAACATTTTAAGTAATATTTTACCATTATATCAATATATAATGGGTCCCACAATGCTTAGTTAATTTATTTTACAACTCCTTGTAAATATAATTAACTAATTACCTCTATCTCAAAACCTCAACTAATTTAGTAATTTAACGATTAATTACTAAGTTAAATCTTATTTAATCGTATTAAAATAAGATATAAATTTATTAGTCAATTATCGCATAATTGAAAAATAAGTTTAATCGAATTTGAGTTCTTAACTCAATTTCTAATAATTAACTCTCGTACATATCGAATATATGTAATGTACTAATTAACTGTATCGTATACAAATAATTAGTTACTATTTGGATTTCATCCTTTAGGTGTGACCGAAAGGGATCAGTTGATCACCGCCGTCAAACGACAATAACGTCAAACTCTAGTCAGCCAACCGTTATTGATTTACGTTAATCAACTGACTAATCATATATATAGTCAATAAATATCCCAATTATATTCCTTAATAAGATTTATTATGTGGCGCACTATTGTGGAGGACACCGACTCCAACACCACCGGCACCACTCCGTTGGTTGATGCCATGTCCACTAGCACGGGTAATTTTTCCACTTCATTCTCTGCACCTTTAGAGTTAAACTATGTTGTAGGTGATTTGAGGAGCTTCCATATGTCTGCTTTCTTGCCACCGTGGTTTAAGGAGAACCTCGAAGCTTGGTATGATCCTCGCGGCGATGGTCATTGTGGTTACTGAGTAATCTTGCACGCTTTACGGGGCGATCAGGGTCACTTTACGATGGCGAGAGTAGAGTTACTTAGAGGAATGCACAGCTCCGCCACATATCGTGATGAGATTTATGGTCGTGATAAATACGATCAAGAAGTTCGTAGGATTATTTTTTGGGGGCAAGAACCATGCGGCGAAGAGCATTGGATGGACGTTTTAGATCTATATGGTTTTTGATCGGGCCTGTCGCAAGCCCTGGTCAAAGATAATTACCCAGACTAGGCTAATAACAAATTAATGTAATTAGGGAAATAGGGGTCGATTCTCAGGGAGATGGTGTTTCCTATAGAATGTGAAATGTCTTGCAATTGGGTCTTATCTAACGAGTATCTGGGTTTTGGGGTTTTGATTTCTAAACTAATAAAAAGCATAAATGAAAACAAAATAAAAACAATTTAAAACGAAAACAATAAAGTAGGTGATGAATTAACAATGATACAAAGAATCTAGGGAAGTAGGTTCACACATGTAAATTAACATATTGATGAAATTGGATTTAGGACATGCAAATAATTCATTGTGAGTTCGTAAGAATGATGTGTTCATTACAATCATAGATCAGATGGTCTAGCAGGCTTTTAGGCAATTTACTAGGTCTTAATCTACCATGTCATGCTTTGTCTATTCAATTCACGTATTTCTACCTTGGAAAAGAATTCCATTTTAGTCAATGATTTTGATCAGGAGTCGTCAACTATCGTTATAGTCCAAACATGCATAGACACATTGTTTTAAAAGCACAATTTCTTTTATCCAATTATCATCTTTTAATCAACCTACATGGCTACCCTACACCCTAGAAAAACGACTACTCACTCATGGTGATGTTTATATCTAAGATGATGTTAATAAAAACTAGGATAGACATGTTTATTTGGTTTTGATTATATTTTAAGACTCTTTAATTGGCGATAATAACGACGCTAAGTTGACGATCTAGGGAAATGAAATGATTACAACGGTATTGAAATAGAATCTAAAATAACATGTATAGAAAATAGCAATCAAATAAGAAACATAAAGACTTTAAACAAAAGATAAAATAGGAATACCTAGATGACGATCAACAACGACAATGATGAAATATAAACAACCATAACAGAAATTCCTTGCACAGAATAGTCGATCCACGAATTACAACGCTTGTATATAATAAAGTAGATTACAAAGACGGAACTTTTATTGATCTAGGCTAAGGATTTGATGTAGAAAAGACAGAAATAAACTAAAAAACTAAGGACAAAAAGGAAGAAGAAAATGAGAGAAGAGAGGCTAGGTTTCTCTCCTCCTAATCTAGGGTTTCTAATTGTGTAGAGAAGTGTAAGAAGAGAAGTGTGTAGTATGTAATTGTGTGTTGAGAAGTGTGGCTGAGGCTCTCTTTATACAGCAGTAGGTTTCGTGGGGGAGGGGTCATACATTAAACATATAGGACAAAATAAAGGAAGTCGAAGCAAAAGCTCGGATCAGCAGACATCCCCGATCGGGTACACTACTTACCCGATCGGGTATGTAGTGATCTTGGTCCATTGACTTTCGTTTCATCTCCTCTTGCACATGACTTGACTTTAATTATCCCCCTTGACCTCTTGAGTCGGGTTTGTTGATAGGGTTTGATGTAAAATGATGAATTCTTCGCCTAACTGATCGATCTTCTGACAACTGCGAAATCGTCTTTGTTTCTTCTTTCCTTTGAATCAGTGAACCTTCTTGAAATGCCTTTGACTTGGTCAAGCTTGCTTCTTCAAATCGTCGGGTTTTAGGCAAATGCTCAGGAATATAGAAAAAGGGCGTAGAAACGTCACTTTCCCTACAAAACAGGTTAGAACATAGGAATTCGCCTAGAAGACGATATTAGCTCACAAAATGGCTTAACAAAGCACAAATGACATACAAAACCGAGCTAAATTGGGGGTTAAAATCATGCAAATAATCACTTATCAGTTTTGCGACGACATATAATTGGGTGATATGTGTGGTTTCTTCCTTTCCCAGTCATGGAGTACGACATTGGGGTACGAGTTATACTTGCATGCCTTTACGAGCCCAACAGGATAGACGTCCTGCACCATATTGTGTTTTTTGGGTTTTGCACACGGGTAACCACTATATGAGGATCCGTGTTCGTCCTCTTTCACCAATGCCACCAATAGCCCCCTTTTGGCAACATGATGGTACTGTAGAGTGTTATAGAGATATGAATTGTCATCAGTTCGCTATGTGGAACAGTTTCAATCCTAGACGTTAGCTTATTATTTTTTTTCTCGTTCCTTAGTAATTTGCTACTTGTAACTCGTTTCGGAAACCTAATTTGGCCTCGTCCCTTATTAGTGATATCTTTTTTTGGCAATCTTTTTTTTTTTTTTTGTAATTTGTCCTCGTTCATTTTTATCTTTTTAAAACATATAAGAAAAAAAGACCACGCAAACATTTAAAAAAATTACATAATCCATGAACTCTTAGAAAGACTAAAAGTCTACGAAACAAAACATAATGCATGAACTCTAATCCTTGTCACTGTCATCTTAACGCCCATCGATTGATGGAGTAAGTGTAACAATAGTGCGATCACATAATTAAATCTCGATAATAAGAATACAAAAGGGATGATGAATATTATAGTCAACTGGTCAACATAAATCAGTAACGATTGGCTCAATTGTGTTTGACGTTACTGTCGTATGACGGTGGTGATCAGTTGATCCCTTGAGGTCACACCTAAAGGACAATCCCCTAATCATGTACATTAATTAATTGTATAGCGATACAGATTAATTAATCCCTTAAATTGAACTAAGTTTAAATTATAAGTGAGAAATATATCTTATTATAATATGATTAAATAAGATTCATTTTAGTAATTTAATTGTTATATTACTAAGAATGCATTATGTTTATGAAACATTTGAGATAAGTGAAATTGGTCGATTATAATTATAAACTGTTGTAGATTATATTAACCAAATATGAGATTGCCCATTTTATTTACATGTAATTATAAAATGTGACTTAAAATGTTAAGTCTAATTTATTTGTTATGAAATTGCATTTAAATTAGTTAAATGTACATTTATAAGCTTAATTACATGTTACATGTCACATGTCACATATGTGACAAATGACAAATTAGAAAAATAAAATGGATTCCATTTTACATGTTTGGCACCGGTTTTTGGGAGCAACAAGGGTAGGGTTTTAGGCTTGATTAGGTGTTCTAATTGAGAATTAGATCACATAATTACTTAGCCTATTTCTATACCTAATCTATTGTCTTGTGAAGACAAAAATAAAAAGGCACACCCTTCCCCATAGGGGCCTATGACCGCCCAACTAAGGCCATAAGAGGAGTGTTTTTCCACTTGTGGCATTCATTTGATAACATATTCAAAATATATGCTTATCTCTCTTAATCTCACACTGTCACACTAGAAATTACTTAAGAAGTTTTTCCTAAAACTAGAGTTCATAAATTTCTAATAAATTACTAAGGTAGTAATAAGAGTTATTAGAAAATATATTTTAAGGGCTTCTATTATATTACTTATAGTAATAATATAGTAGAGATTTGGGTATTGTCTTGGTGCAACAAAAGGAGAGTTCTTATACTAAAGAGTTGGAATTTCATCCCAAATAATTTAAGCTCAAGAGCAAGATTAGGAAGGAGTCCTATTCTTGTGCCTAAAATCCTTTAAATCAATGTAAGGAAAAGGTTTCTTCTTATCTTTGTTTTTAAATGTTATGCATGCATAAGATCTAATTAGTTTATGAGTAAACTAATTGTAAAATGATATTAGAAATGTCTAATATTGAGTTTAAGAAACTAACAAGCGGTATCAAGAGCCTTGGTTGTTGCATGCATAATCGATTTATAGTTTTTTCGAATTATTGTAACTTAAAGAAAACTAGTAATTTGTGTTTTATAAGATAAAATCACAAAGTTATTTGCATGTCAATATATTCTGGTCTTAATATTATCTGGTCCTAATATGATTTTAGGTCATTTTGATAATTTATGGAAATTTATATTGCTCAAAAATGATTTTTAGTGTTTTTATTACATTTTAATGAGTAAAATGATATTTAAAATGCTAAAAATAGATAGACTTATCCTATGACCTTGAAATTTTTACAAAATATCAAAAATATATTTTACTTACTTTATGTAAAATTTCGTGTGAAGTGGACTTATTTCGTATTATTTATGATTTTTATATGATAAAATAGAATAAATAAAGGTCTAATGGTTTAAAATACTTCCGTTTTGAATCTGACCATGAAATTTGAGTATGTTGTCACATGTATGTTTTCCTGTTAGACAAAAACATGTGAGACTAATGCGATTAGTCTAGCATGATTTATGAATTTTTAATGTAAAAATGGCATAAATAGTGACTTAAATAGCAAATATAGCTAAATTAAATTTCATGACAAGAGAAACTTGTTCCTGGTTTGTCCCACATTTTAAATCGAAAGTTGAAAATTTAATATGATTAATTTTTGCATGCTTTATGTATTTTATTTGATAAAACCGATAAAGCGCAACCATTTTTTCTCAAAATCGATTCAAAATTTTTAACCATGATTTTTGATATTATGAGTGTCATGGAAATGTTCCAGAATGTTCAAGAATTTAAAATTCAAAAGTCAAAATTATTGTAATTAAATTTGAATTTATTTGATTAAAATATGATTTTAAAAGTCTAATTATGAGCAATTAAATAACAACAAGTTGAATTATTGTCAAAAATTGAGTAATGACTAATTTTTGAGGCCTAAATGAGTTGGGATAATTAACTTGGACTTAAATATGATTTAAGTATTGATTGGTGATTTTAAAGTGTTATTATCACGCATTTCCGTAAAACCGAGTTATATTCGATATAAATCGTTAAATAGAGCGATTTGGCATTTAACATGAGCATGTTTTATACATATTATAATGCTGCATTTTTATTTATGAATGTCATATTTTCAATTTATGAATGTCGTATTTTGGTTTATGTAATTTGGAATTGTGTAATTTTTTCCTTGTATGGCCTTAGTTTTAATCGATATTGCCCGAAATGTAAGGGAATATTGATTCGGTTGTAATTTAATATGATCTCAAATCACTTTTATTGATTATTTTATTTTACAAATGTATAATAGGATATTTGTAATTTTATTATATAATTTGTAATTATTTGTAATACCGGAGTTTCCCATAGACGGTGCCATTCGGAAAGGAGTTGCGAGAGAGAGACGGTGACCTTGGGAGGCGTGCTTATGAAGTTCAAGGGACCAAAGGAGTTGGTTTTCGAATTTGTAATAGATTATATGATTTTCTATTCTAGGAAAGGCCATACTAGGAGTTTTATTTTTATGCTTGCATTTTACTTAACTAGTTGTTGTACGGCGCACAAAAGCGCGCCGTACCCCAAGATAGCGTTACTCACCTATTAGAATTATATCGCTTTATGCATATCGTATTTTTGCTTGATGTACCGTCAAAGTTGCTTATTATCTATGTTGCGCTATATGTTGTTTTTTCCAAAAGCAATATAATTTGTGTTTTCAACTCTTTTATGTTGAGAAATACTAATTATTATCGCATTTTCCTAACACTTATGAAAAACTTACTTTGAGTCGTGCGAAAGGTAATGGGTTTCCGAATATTATCCCCTTCTAGTACGTCTATTTTCTTTTCTCTTACTTTGTCTATTGTCCGCGTTCCCCTTATATCCAATATGCTTATTTTTCCTTCCTTTTTGCCTATGAAGTCTCCTTCCCTTTCCCAATTCCCTTTGCCTCTTCCTCCCCCATCCATCTCCCTTATGCCGCACCTACTCCTTCACTCTCAATTTAAATTAAACCACACATACGATCTCATTCTCCTTATTCCATTAAGTGTCTCTCTCTCCCCCCCTCTCTCTCTCTCCATAAAATCAAGCAAAGATTATCTCTCCTCCAACTTTTTTCTCCGTCATTTTGAATAAAACTAAGCAAACCATATCGCTGCCTCTCGTACTTGTGTATCCTTTTCCCTTTGTTATTCCCCTTTTGCCTCCTTCATCAATTCTCTTTCGCCTAAGCCTCTTCCTCCATCCACTTCCATTTTTCTTCAATCACTCGTTCTCGTTCCCTTTTCTCATTTTCTTTTCTTCTTCATCTCCATTATCTCCCATTTCCTTTTCTCTTACTCTGGTCATTGTCCTCCTTCCCCCATATCCATATGCTTCATCCTCCTTCCATTGCATATATAGTCTCCTTCTTCTTCATAATTTCCTTTGCCGCCTCCTCCTCCTCCCCCACCCCTCTCCCTTTTATCCAACACCATCATGCATTCTCATTTTGAACCAAACCACGCAAACATAGTCTCATACCCTTTATCCCACTAACTTGCTCTCTCCATCTCAATCCACATACAATCAAGCATAAACCATCTCTCATCCCTCCTCTCCCCGTCATTTTGAACAAAACCAGGCAAATCATATCACTTTCGTCTCTCCTTTTCTCCTCATTTCCCTTCTGCCTCTTTAATTTTTTCGTCAATTCTCTCTCACATGAGGCTCTTCCTCCCTCTGCTTCAATTTATCTTCTCCTCCTCTTTTCCTTTTCCCTTTTTCTTTCCTTCCTCCTTACTTATAATTATGCGAAATTAAATGGGGCTTTTTTTGTCCTTTCCTTTCCCTTCCACCCCCTCCTTCTACCCAACCTTTTTTTCTCTTACTCCTTACTTTAATTTGTGCATTTTCTTCCTTCGGCTTCCATTTTACGTCCCCTTCCTTATGCTTCTCCTTATCTTTATCTATCCTTTCCCTTCTCTTCCACCTCACCTTCCTCCACGAGGATGCCATTTCGAAGAAGAGAACCGTTATTAGTCCCTTCTTCCACTCTCTTATCTGGGGTTGTAAGGCAAGCGATGCTTACTAACGAAACCATGGAGTATCATGACATTCATTCTTTTTCTAACTACACTAACACCCTATTAAAACCATAGTCTACATAAATAATAACTCTAAAACCAAGAATATATTGAATATGGACTACTTAATTGCTTTATACACTACTTTTTTTTAGATCTGGTATCGATTCTTGACGCCATAAAGGAGGGTAAATTACATGCCTATGGTCTTTGGTTGAGATTTGGTCTCGGGTCATTACACCATAAAGCGGGATAAAGTACTTGTTTCAGAAATTGATTCACTTATTTATAGTGAAGCGAGGTATTTCACACCAACGAGATTACCTAATGCAATAAAAAAAGTGGGTTACCATTTTAATGTATATAATTGAAGATCAACTTACTTAAAAAAATCACATAAAGGGTGTGACCATCTTCTTGGTGAATGGTTTCGTAAAACCAATGGAACACTAATTGAGTAGTAATTGTGTATTAATGTTGTCTTCTGTACAAATCTTCTTGTCTACATTTTACTGTAAAAAAAGGTTGTCCTAAATTATTTTGGCAACTAAGGCTAATAAGGCATGTGGTCTCCCAAATGATGTAATTTGTTCGGTGTAATTTATCTGTTGACAATTATAATAGCGAATATGATTTCACAATCCCCTCTCCAACCGTTCCACATTAAACCCTAAGTCGGCGATTACATTTTCTATCTAGGCAATTACCCTTGAAATAACATGATACACACCAAAGGCCATTAAGGCCAAGGGACGATTTCGTGATAGTATCGTTTAGAGTTTGGCAAAAACTTAAAAATGTGATACACATGTAATTTAAGGCCACAAGGCCAAGAGACTATCACAATGCTTTCATGACGCGCTAATCTCTCACTATAATGATCTCCAAAGAATTGGTCTCGTACTCCGTTAAAAGCTCCTCTATTTCATCTGCTGCAAATAGTTTAAAGAATGTAATTTTCACTTTATTAATTTGAGAGCATAAGCTAGCAATAAGCAAGATTCAACGCTAAATTAGTAAAAGGAGAAATAATAAATAATATGCAATTTCCTGCTAGTGAGAACTAATACAAATAGTCCGTCTTAAGCAAGACTCACTCAATAATATTAGAATTACCTAAGCATGAACTTCGTAGCATGCATGGTTTAAACTAAGCAACACGTCCATCCATCTTTTTCCTTGGTCTCTATCACTACATATACAACAACACATATATCAACCTCCCATTAAAATTCTCTAACATAACTCAGTAAAATCAATGTCTTGCTTAAAATCGTCTAACTTAAGACGTCTCAGAAGTCACAACCTCCTTTCATCTATATCATTCTGTTGTGAAACTCATCTTTAGTTAAGAGTTAAGACGTCTTAAACGATAATTGGTGCAATACAAAAACCAAAGAGAGCAATTATTCAATCCTAATCAAGGTCAACCACAACTTCAAAACAATTCAATTTTCAAGAATCGCACATAAAAAGTATTAAAGGGCACTAAGATTAAAGGGCACTAAGCATCTTAGATCTCAATCTAAAATATTACTACTAATACCCCAAAGAATCCAACTTCTTCATGAAAAGAGCATGATTAACCGAAAACTAAACAAACCCTAATGAAAAATAGAGAAATCGTACCAAAAGAATGGATAACCAGATCCCCTTAGCTAGCAAATAGCCCTAAAAAGTAAAATCCATATAATGCCACCTGGTACTCTGGCCTCAGATTGCAAGCCACTATACAAATTTTTGCGGAAAAAGAAGATGAAATAGTAGTTTTTCAATGGGAAAAATGGTTATGGAATTTACAGACCAAAAATCAAATGAAAACTAATAGAAATAAGATGAATACTTGACTTTGTTTCTCTCTTTGAATCTTCTACACAACTTCATAACCACCTGAACAATAACAAATGAACACAAGGTTAGTAAGAATACAATTAACTTGTAAATTACAAGAACTATAAAAGTGAGACAAATGCATAACAAAAAATTAAATTAAAATTGGAAGCAAAAGATTGAAAGAGAGAAATATGTAGGCATTAAAAGAAGAAAGTGGAGTGATGGTAAGGGAAAAAGTGTGGTTTTTTTTATCCTTCTACCCTTCTGTCTATTCTTCATGTTTTTTTTATCTGTTTCTAAGATGTATAGAACATAAATAACAGAGAACCCTCACATAAACGCAATAAAAGCCAAGACCAGTCTGTACCAGCTTGACAAAGTCGCTTGACACGTAATGCTATTGGCATGGTCCGGACACGTAATTCTACAATCGTCACAAAAATTTTAAGACACACTAACTTCCAAACAGACAATTAATATATGTAGTATACATAGATATCAACATAATGTTTAGAATCCAATAACAAAAATCAACCAGATGAACCACTCCCTCCTCCAATAACACCATTACTGTGGTACCACGAAGGCTCATGTCCAAAGCAGGTTAAGTATGGGCGTGATGAACGTGTCATTACCTATGTATAAAAAATAGATAGATATCATGTTTTTAAATGACACACAATGATAATTACATCGAGAATTACAAAGAAAATGAGGGGAAACCCCACCTGTCCGAGTTCTTATTTTGACTTGCAACTCTTGGATTACTGACTGACTAATGCTTCTCCGATGTATGAATTCCAGAACGTGTTATAAAAGGGAACTAAAAGAGAGAATCAAATAAAAGAATTTTTTGAGAGAGAAAAAGAGTAAAGAAACCTGCAAACAGAATCATCCAAATCGTGGGCTCATGGCCAAAGCTGGCAATAAAACGTTCTTTTTAGCAAGGATAGAGTGATCAACACCCGATTATGAGTGAAAGTCCTCGTATTATCCCTCCAAACGTTGGTCCGCCACTGCCAAAAAGCCAACCTATAAAATAATATTAAGGAGCTGTCTTTAAAATATTATGCAGGTACAAATAGAAAAATTTAAAAGTTCAACAAACTGATGACAGAAATAAACAGAACAACATTAAGGAAAAATTACAAATAATCACCACGTATTTGCGTCTTTTTACTAATTACCACCTCGTATTTGTGTTCTTACAAATAACACCCAACCTTCAAAGTATATTACCCAATCACCCCTGTATTTTCCCCCGAGTATCGTTTTCTTATTTCCCTTTGATAAATGGCGACTTAACTCAAATACCAAGATTACCATCCTTTAATTATTACGACACTCTCATTAACCCAAATTCCTTATCTAATCCCTAATTCAATTAAACAGACAAAATCCCCAAATTCATTCAAACACGCTCAATCTCCAATTATCTCTTCCCCAATTCAATCTCTTATTGAAAATTCATTCTCTCTCCCTAAATCACTAACCCTAAATCAATCAATTAATTTACCTCCCAAAACCTATCGTGGAAACTAATTACCGATGACAAATCAACAATATTGAATTAGTACACGAACTGGCTGGGTGGCTATTGAGACCAAAAGATGGAGTCTTTGTAAAAGATTGAGAAATTATCCTAATTCACCATTATGGATTTAGGCCTATAATCTATATGAAACCACAAGATCATTTGAGAAATTGATGTTTCAGAGCTCTATTTCATGTCACTTGAGAATTAACATTAAGCCAAACTCCCTAACATCAACTTTCTTATCTATATATCTAATAAATTCAAAGATTTCCTTTTGTATGAACCAAGAAATTCAAATGTTGATTTACGACATTATTTCTAAAGGAAAAAACCGCCCTCCTCTTAATGCTCACCCAAGGCAACGCAAGCTTGTGAAGTTGATGAATATGAATGATATGATATGTGGTGCAAAAAATCAAGCAAAATGACGAGTAAGTTCCAGATTCCGACTTAATTTGGATAATATGGGGAAAATGAAATGCACTTGGGGGCATTATTCGTTTGCCCTCCCCACTTGCATATTGTGAGAGGGGCATTATCGGTCTTCAGCTTGTGACGGATAGTGCCCGTCTTCAATGAGAATTTGTGCAAATTAAATTGAAACAATATAACAAAAAAACAGTAACAATGATTCAAAGATACCTTATTTCCCAGGCTGTATAACAGCAACAGTAGATGCATCAACCTAATACCACAGACAATAACCAATACGACATCAGATGCAATAAGAGATTGCAAAATGACTACTTAGAACAAAAATCAGATGAAACCTATGAGGATATGCAAGAAAGATAGAGAAAGATGCAAACTTTGGGAATAGATTTCTTAAAAGACTTTCCCATAGTGGATTATGAAAGTGGATTTAATGAGGGAAGAGCGGAAAAAATGGATAAATAATCATATAAAAATATACCACAACATTGCAATCAGATAAGAGAGCTCGTATAACTCTCTCGCTTTTGACATCTTCTTTCACTCATATAATCAATTAAACAAACACAATCACTAATGAATGAAACTAAAATAAAATCAAATGTTAATAACACGATCAGAAACCTAAGGTGATAAAATAGAAACCCATAATTGAGAGGAAATGGAGATGAATGGTTTTTCATACAGCAAGAAAGAAGAAGACGCCCATATAAAATCAAAAAAACCTTACCCAAATCGTGCAATTACAGGAAATAAAGATGAATGGTTTTCATACTTCAGATTTCAGAAGATGGGGAAAAGGGAAGTGATAAAAGTAATGGGAAAATGAGGAAACACAATAATTGAGAGGAATGGGATGGAAAGGGGAAGCAGGGGAAAGGTATGGGTGGAGAATAAACAAATATATGGAGTACATAAAGTGTAAGTAATAAACTACTGTAATAGCTAATATTCTAATAAGTTGGATTGAGCCAGATCCTTCACTTCATCCCCGAATGCATTAGTAAAGGCTCAAAACGAAATGACGAGTAAGTTCCAGATTCCGACTTAATTTGGATAATATGGGGAAAATGAAATGCATTTGGGGGCATTATTCGTTTGCCCTCCCCACTTGCATATTGTGAGAGGGGCATTATCGGTCTTCAGCTTGTGACGGATAATGCCCGTCTTCAATGAGAATTTGTGCAAATTAAATTGAAACAATATAACAAAAAAACAGTAACAATGATTCAAAGATACCTTATTTCCCAGGCTGTATAACAGCAACAGTAGATGCATCAACCTAATACCACAGACAATAACCAATACGACATCAGATGCAATAAGAGATTGCAAAATGACTACTTAGAACAAAAATCAGATGAAACCTATGAGGATATGCAAGAAAGATAGAGAAAGATGCAAACTTTGGGAATAGATTTCTTAAAAGACTTTCCCATAGTGGATTATGAAAGTGGATTTAATGAGGGAAGAGCGGAAAAAATGGATAAATAATCATATAAAAATATACCACAACATTGCAATCAGATAAGAGAGCTCGTATAACTCTCTCGCTTTTGACATCTTCTTTCACTCATATAATCAATTAAACAAACACAATCACTAATGAATGAAACTAAAATAAAATCAAATGTTAATAACACGATCAGAAACCTAAGGTGATAAAATAGAAACCCATAATTGAGAGGAAATGGAGATGAATGGTTTTTCATACAGCAAGAAAGAAGAAGACGCCCATATAAAATCAAAAAAACCTTACCCAAATCGTGCAATTACAGGAAATAAAGATGAATGGTTTTCATACTTCAGATTTCAGAAGATGGGGAAAAGGGAAGTGATAAAAGTAATGGGAAAATGAGGAAACACAATAATTGAGAGGAATGGGATGGAAAGGGGAAGCAGGGGAAAGGTATGGGTGGAGAATAAACAAATATATGGAGTACATAAAGTGTAAGTAATAAACTACTGTAATAACTAATATTCTAATAAGTTGGATTGAGCCAGATCCTTCACTTCATCCCCGAATGCATTAGTAAAGGCCCAAAACGGGAGTCCAGTAAAGAATAACAATCAAAACGCAGCGCACAAACCAGGCAAACCCAAAAACGCAACATCTTGATACTGTTCATTATGAATAGTACCCTTGCTTAGCCACTTTTTAGTAAGGGGTGTAGATATGTTTGCATGCATTGCCAAATCGCCATAACATGACATGCATATTTTATCGAGCTTTCGACCGTGTCAATTAAAATTATCCTAAATTCATCGATTTAGTTCACTTAAACGAGATAGATAATAAATTGACATGACCTCTCATAATAAATAATTGAGATCAAGCCTTACCAAATGTAGAACCGATGAATCCCAATTTCGCAAGGAAGTAGGCTCGGCTCACCGGGGTGCTAAACTTGTTACGATGGGTAAGTGGGGTAATAAATGTTATTATTTTGAAATTTGGATTGAGCTCAACGGAAGTATTCGCGACCGTAGCCGCATGTGTTCCCGGCTTAAGATAAATATTAAAGTAATATTATCGACCGAGAATTCTAATGTAGAATCGATTAAAGAGTTAATCCACCGAATTATGTTAATAAGGGATGAATCGGCTTACCGTGCCCAAGTTGATATGGATTTGGATCTCGGAATCATTTATAATAGTTGGGTAGAGGTCACTATTTAAATGTTAAAACTTGTTTAAAATGTTTACAAGT
The DNA here is from genome assembly GCA_022085475.1 of Heliosperma pusillum. Taxonomy (NCBI): domain Eukaryota; kingdom Viridiplantae; phylum Streptophyta; class Magnoliopsida; order Caryophyllales; family Caryophyllaceae; genus Heliosperma; species Heliosperma pusillum. Next base: position 14,058 of record JAIUZE010045487.1, on the reverse strand, counting down.
ATTTAAAATGATAAATGTTGACATTTCCTTTATGTCTAATTTTTGTAGTCAATATTATTTATTCGCAATGTGGCAACTCCAAACACCAATGCTCCAACTCTCACAAACGTTTCATGGCGCTAATTTTGCCGATTGAGATGCGCAACTCCGCTTGGCCGCGGAAGGTGACGACAAGCTTTGTTACCTTACCGAAGCCTCTCCCGAAACACCCAATGAAAGGTCAACCGCCGCCGCAAGGCGAGTCTATGAGGCTTACCAAAAGGAAGCCGCCGCGATCAAAAATGTTTTGATCTTCCCTATGGAGGCCGATCTCCAAAGGAGTGCCATAAATATGAGCACGGCCTATGAGATCTATGCCAAGCTTGTGACCATGTTTTCACAAGCTCCTAGAATCATTCAATATGAAACGGCTTCCGCGTTTTTCGACATGAACCTAAAGGAGGGCCAAAAGGTTAGCCCTCATGTACTCAAACTGATTGAGCATGTCGAGACTCTAAAATTGCAAGGGGTTGACATTCCCGAACAACTCGTCATTGACCGTATACTACACTCCTTGGGGAGAATCAAGGCATATGTGCAGTTTAGGGTAAACTACATTATGCAAAATATGGAAACCTCTCTTCACGAGTTGCACAAAATGCTTGTGCAAGCGGAGAGAGACATGGGGCTAAATGTTAGCACCACCAAGGATGTACTTCACATCAATAACAAGAGCAAGGGGAAGTTCAAAAGGGGTGCAAGCAAAGGGGAAGAAGCCCTCCACCTACAAAGGCAAAGGAAAAGCTATTGAGAATAGCTCACCCAAGACTAAGAAAGGTGCCTCATACGAGGATAAGTGTCATTATTGTAATGGCATAGGGCATTGGAAGAGGAATTGCCCCAAGTATCTAGGAGATATCAAAGCCGGAAAAATTGTTTCCGTTGGTAAATTTTCATCCCTATCTTTTATGTTATGATCTCAAATTTGGTATATAGATACAAATTGTGGTTCTTACCCTTTTTAATTGTAATTAGGGCACCCAAGCAAAGACAAAGGCAAGCACAAGCAAGCCTTAAAAGGGTCTTCAAAGGGAAGCTAAAGTAGCCACCCATGGATGAAGACATATGGAAGCTTGGACTTATTTTGTGTTGTCTTCTTTATTGGGTTATATTTTGTGACATTGTTTTAGAAACTCTTTATTTCCTTGATTGACAATGGAAATTATTTATTTCCTTTGCATCGATTTGGTTGTAATTGGATATTAGTGACTTGGTTTTCAACCCAAGTCACTTGGTTTATGGAAACTTTTTCATTCTAAAACTTGTCATTATACTCTACTTGCACTAATAACATAAATTATATCGACTCAACTTGATCATATAAGAATTATCATGATTGGATCATTATAATAAAAGGCTAAGAATTCGATTCTCGCTTTGAAAGATCAATTGCTAAGTCAAAATTGAGTTATTGAACTCAAAATAGGGAATATACCAAACCAATTGGCCATATCACTTATAAAGATAGTAAATGACATGAATATGAGTTCACCTCTTTAGCTTATAGAACTAGTCTATTTCGAAGCTAAGATTTGATGTCTTTACAATAAAGTCTTTAATAGATCATTAAAGGTCAAGTTGTGTTACTTCTACCTCCCTCACGAGTATGAGTACAAAACTGTGTGTGGCTCATAAGGCTATCTTTAAAGAAAATATTGTATTTTCTAAAGATAGAGTGGGAGAATATAAGCCATAACGTAAAACTGGTTAGGAACTAGTGAGAAAACCAAAAGAAAATGTTCTTAGGTTAGACTCAAGGCTAGTGAGGAGACCAAAAGAAAGTGTTCTTAGTTAAATCCTTAGACTAGTGACGAGACCAAATGAAAATGTTCTTGAAATACTAAGATTATGATCTATAAAGTGGAAGCACCTAGAAATTTTAAAATTCGATTTTCTAACATGAGAGACTTATGAAACTAAATGGAATTGATGCAAGGAATGATGTTTTTGGAGTTGTCCAAAAATCATTCTATAAACATGAAGATGTTTAATTAGAATTTTCCGATTATAGTTGCATGGATAGACATGTAGATGTCTTCATAATCTAAGTTAATGCGTAACTATACTTAGATCCAAATCATCAGTGAAATACCTCATAGTATGTGTGTACAAGATACACAAAAAGAACCACATGTCCAAATAGGGATTTGGAAAAGGATGTGTACATGACACAAGCCTAAGGTATCTACCTAGAGGTTATGATGATCTTTTCTGTTTTGAGATATAAGAAGAGTTTCACTCAAATTGTCGAAAACTCATGTATAGACATGAAGTTCAGTGGGAGTTAAAGTTATCATGTGAAGACATGAAGTTCAGTGGGAGAAATTATTTTCCACGTGAATGACGTATCACTTATTGTGAGTGACGTATTCGTGTTACCTTTTTGAAAAGAATGGTTGGATTTTAATGTTGGATGAAAGAGGGCAAGATGTATACTAAAATCAAAATCTATTGTGCAATAGAAGATTTTAGCTTGGCATTTAGAAAAGTGTCTTATATCGATAAGATCCTTTATCTATTTCAACAAGTAAAGTAGGTTTTTTATGTTGATAAAAGTGGGATCACTATGAAGGGGTCATAGTCATCCACTGAACCTAAGAGTTGTTGATCACATGAGACAAATCATGTATGCCATTACATGCACATACCTAAATGAATTGTATATTGTGAGCATGACAAGCCAAAAACAAATCAATCCACATGAGAGTCATTGGATAGCCTACAAGAACATCCGTAGAGTTCTCGAGGAGAACTAGGGATACATTCTTGTGTTTGGTAGAGAAAATTTGATAATGTGGTAAAGGTTACACAAACCCAAATTTCCAAACTTATAAGGATTTATCGAAATCCTAGGCGTACTTTTTTTATGCAAGAAGCGAATAACTAAAAGGATGATTGAAGAGTCAATCATTATAAATTTTACAAATAGAGACCTAGTACATTATGATGAGGATAAGGTGGTTTAAAAGGAACTAATGGTAGATCCTTTCACCTAAATACCGATCAGTTATCATGATAACGAGTGGGAGCATCTTTCAAGTTAAAGAGCTCAACACTAGATAGAGATCTAGACATATACGTAGACGAATTCATGTTATTAGGAATAACGTTGGATGGAAGGAAAAAGCAATTCACAAGGTTGAAATAAATGAATATATGGTATATTCACTACCCAAACTTTTATTGCATTTAAATAAGATCGTCATGAATTGTCATGGACGAAATAAACTTTAGATTATATGATATGAAGCAATAACATTGTGTTGATTGTTCATATATGATAATCACATTTATCGTTTGAGTTTCTAAAACTCGTTTTGTGCTTTGTTATATCCAAATGGGTTGTAGAGACAATTTTGAACCCCATTGAAGTGGAGTGTATTAACATAGCATTGGCCCATAGTCACTTATATGTGGTGACATCTCGAAGTGACTAGATTGTGGTGCGATTGATGGCAAGTTCAAGTGTCATAGGGTCATAAGGGATGACCAATCGATCACATAGACAGACTTTAAGGGACAATCTGTCGGGCAGTGACCGCTTATATAATTCTGTAAATTCTTGTAGCCTGGTCGTGGCAAGAGCTACTAGTATTCTTTTTTAGTCAATTCTTTGACTAAAGACTGTTCGCCTAAGGTGGCACAGTTTCAGAGTGACTTTGATTTATTCTCTACGACCTTCGTAACTGGGGTCAAATGGGCATCTTTTGGGTCATGATGAGCTGTGGCTATTCGAAGAGAATAGTGCGATAGGAATTGTCCACCCCTTGTCAGGTTTGTTTTAAATCTCGAGGCCACTCGAGGATGAGTAAGCTGAAAATGCGTGGCCACGCTCGGAAGGTATCTATGGTAGATAATTCCGGTCAAACAGTTACTCTCCAGATCGAGGAAACCACTAATGATATGATCAAATGCAAGTACGACCTGCAAGACACCTTGCATTGAGTGGGAGATTGTAATAGGACAAGAGAATTGGTGACGCACACTTGTCTCGGACAAGTGGGAGATTGTTAGAGTAAGTGTCCTCAACAATAGTGCGATCACATAATTAAATCTCGATAATAAGAATACAAAAGGGATGATGAATATTATAGTCAACTGGTCAACATAAATCGGTAACAATTGGCTCAATTGAGTTCGACGTTACTGTCGTATGACGGTGGTGATCAGTTGATCCCTTGAGGTCACACCTAAAGGACAATCCCCTAATCATGTACATAAATTGTATAGCGATACAGATTAATTAATCCCTTAAATTGAACTAAGTTTAAATTATAAGGGAGAAATATATCTTATTGTAATATGATTAAATAAGATTCATTTTAGTAATTTAATTGTTATATTACTAAGAATGCATTATGTTTATGAAACATTTAAGATAAGTGAAATTGGTCGATTATAATTATAAACTGTTGTAGATTATATTAACCAAATATGAGATTACCCATTTTATTTACATGTAATTATAAAATGTGACTTAAAATGTTAAGTCTAATTTATTTGTTATGAAATTGCATTTAAATTAGTTAAATGTACATTTATAAGCTTAATTACATGTTACATCTCACATGTCACATATGTGACAAATGACAAATTACAAAAATAAAATGGACTCCATTTTACATGTTTGGCACTGGTTTTTGGGAGCAACAAGGGTAGGGTTTTAGGCTTAATTAGGTGTTCTAATTGAGAATTAGATCACATTATTACCTAGCCTATTTCTATACCTAATCTATTGTCTTGTGAAGACAAAAAGAAAAAGGCACACCCTTCCCCATGGGGGCCTATGACCGGCCAACTAAGGCCATAAGAAGAGTGTTTTTCCTCTTGTGGCATTCACTTGACAACTGTTTGAGTGAGTGTCCTCAATAATAGTGCGATCACTTAGTCAAATCTCATTAACGAGAATACAAAGGGATGATTAACATTATAGTCAACTGATCCACATTAATCGGTAATGATTGGCTTACTAGAGTTTGACATTAGTGTCGTATGACGGTGGTGATCAGTTGATCCCTTGAGGTCACACCGAAAGGACGATTCCCTAATCAAGAATATTAATTAATTGTATAACGATACAGATTAATTAATCCCTTAAACAGAACGAGTTTACGAGTGAGAAATATATCTTAATGTAATATGATTAAATAAGATTCAATAATATAATTGTTATATAAGAATGCTTTATGTTTATGAAACATTTGAGATAAGCATGATTGGTTGATCATAATTACAATTAGTTGTAGATCATATCAACCAAATATGAGATGACCCAAGTAATAGTCCTAGTCACAGCCAGTCATGTTCCACATAAGTGTCCAACTCAGCACTTAACGTCTAAAATATATACTAATTGACGGAATTAAAGTTTAGGGTTACGCTTAATACAAATTAGAAAACTTAGGGGTACCATGTATGTTTCCAAAAGTGTAGGGGTACCACGTAGAAAGTCAAAATGTTGAGGGGTACCATGTATAATATCCCTATATTATAAGATAACATGTCACATGTCACATGTCACATGTCACATGTCACATGTCACATGTCACATGTCACATGTGTGACAAATGACAAAATCACAAATATAATATGGAGTCCATTTTAAGTGCCAAAAACCGGTTACATGGGGGTTGGGTAAGGATTAGGCTTTAAATGTTGTGCTAATAATGGTTAGACAAAATCATTACCTAGCCTAATACCTATAGCCACCCTAGAAGTCTTGATTAGGCAAAAAGTATAAGCATGCTCATTTGTCCCTATGCTTGGCCGGTTGTAGCAAGCTTAAGAGAAGATCATTTCTCCTCTTTGAATACAACTTAATCTCATATCTAAAGATATACAACATCTCACTAAAAATCACTAAACACTTAGAAACTTTATAAGTTTCATAAAACTTATGATTAGAACTTGAACTTGAGTTTCTAAAGTAGAAACTTCAAGTGTCTAGTACTTGTTATTAAGGGGGTCTTGCTTATTGTTCTAGTAAAGCAATATTCAAGAGATTAAGGATAGTCTAGGTGAATTACCAAGGAGAGTTCCTACACTTGGAACTAGGAAGTTCATCCATACATTCTTAAGCTCAAGAACAAGTACAAGAAGGTGTCTTGTACTTGTGCCCTTTACCCGAAATACACTCAATGTAAGGAACAAAATCTTTCTCCACTTTGTTTTATTTATTTACATGTAACTAGATCTTGTAAAACAATTAAAGAGTTAATTAGTTAATCATAATAAGAGTCTTATGAGTAGGTATATGAACCTAAAAATTGGTATCAGAGCATAGGATGTTGCATGCAATCGGTTTTATGAAGTTTTTACGAGTTATAGTAACAAAATAAAACTAGAAAATTTGTGATTTATATGATAAAGTCACGAAATTTTGAGCATGAAATATCTTCTGGTCCTAAAATGTTTTTAGGTCATTTTGATGATTTATGGAAGATTATTGCTTTATTTAATGATTTTTAGTTAAATAAATCCATTTTAATGAGTAAAATGAACATTTTATGACTAAAAAAAGTTAAAGTTTGAATCTGGCTATGAAAATTTATTCTGATATCACATGCATATTTTACCTACTGTATGTAAAATTTGAGATAAATATGATTTATTTTGCATGATTTATGATTTGTAATGGTTAAAAAGGCATAAATAGTGATTATTTTGGCATAAATAGCTAAAATGAATTTATGGCATGCGAAAATCATCACATGTTGCATAAATATTGTACATATCATATGTATAAGTTTAAAATTAATTAGATTAATTTTCGTGTGGTTTTAGAATTTTATTTGATAAAATCAATTAATAGCAACTATATTTTTCTCTAAAATGATTCGAAAAACTTTTGAACTAAATTTTGACATGAAGATGTTTCTAGAAATGTTCCAGAATATTCAAAATTTTAATTTTAAAATTTATAAATTATTGTAATTTAATTTTGAATTATTACATTTAAGTTATGTTAAAAATGGTCAAAACCGAGCAATAATGCAAAACCGAGTTGAATTATTGTCAAATAATTAGTGGAGACTAATTTTTGAGTTCTAAATCAGTTAGGGTAATTATCTTGGACTTAAATTTGATTTAAGTATTAATTTGTGATTTTAATTGGTTATTATCACGCATTTCCATAAAACCGGGTTTATATACGATATAAGGTTATTAGGGCGATTTGTCACATTTATATTGCATGAGTTTACATATAAATATACTGCATTTTGAATGAATGAATGTCATTTTGATTTATGTAATTTTGGAATTATGTAATTTGTCTTAGTATGGCCTTAGTTTTTAATCGATATTACCCGAAATGTATGGGAATATTGATTCGGTTGTAATTTAATGTGATCTCGTATCACTTTTATTGTATTATTTCATTTTATTTTACAAATTTATAATAGAAGAGCGTTGTAATTTTAATATATCATTTGTAATCCCGGAGTTTCCTAAAGACGGTGCCATTTGGAAAGGCGTTCCAAAAGAGACGGTGTCATTGGGAGGCGTGCAAATGAAGTTCAAGGGACCAAGGATTTGGTTTCCGAATTTGTAATAGTTAATTTGATTTTCTATTATTTTAGGAAGGCCATACTAGGAATTTATTTTATGCTTGCATTTTTATTTATATGTTACATGCATGCCAAATCGCCACTTAAACAACACATGCATTTTATCGAGTCAATCGACCGCGTCGATTATAATTATCGACAGTTCACCTATTTATGTCACTTAAAAGGAGATAGATAATATAAATTGACTTGACCTCTATTTTTGTAATTGAGACTTAGCCTTAACAAATAGTAGAACACTAGAACCCATGAATCCCAATTTCGTAAGCAGGTAGGTTCGGCTCACCGAGGTGCTAAACTTATTACGTATAAGTGGGGCAATAAATCGTTATTGCATCGAAATTTGGTTGAACTCAACGGAAAAATTAGGGTATGTGGCCCACGTGTTCCGGGCTAAAGATGACAATAAAGTATTTCATCGACCAAGAATTCTAATTGTAGAATTGGTTAAAGAGTTAACCCACCAAATAATATTAATAAATGTCGTGGAGTCCGTGGCTCACATAAACCCGAGTTAATATAGGATTTGGGTCTTGGAATCATTTATGTAATTGGATAGAGGTCATTATATAAATGCCAAACTTGTTTAAATGTTTACAAGTATTTTAAAACGATATATGTTGATGTTTCTTTCAATTTCTATTTTGTTATCAAACTTATTTATTCGCAATATCGACAAACGATAACGAGGTTTGACCTCCCATACCACAACTCACCACCGTATCATGGCTTAGATCCTTTATGGATCAATGCAAATTCGAAAAGAATTGTTCTAATTTCGCGAATTGGAATGGGCAACTTTGCCTTGCCACCAAAGGTGATGGTAAGCTTCGTTACCTCACCAAGGCTTCTCCCAACACTTCTAAATACAAGGTCAACTGACGCCGTAACGGAGGCCTATGAGACCTACCAAATAGAATCGGCCACAATCAAGAATATCTTGATCTTCTATGTAGATGCCAAGCTTCAAAGGAATGTCATAAAGATGAATTCCACGTATGAGATCTTCACTAAACTCGTGACCGTGTATTCACGAGCTCTTAGGATCATTCAGTATGAAGTCGCTTCTTAATTTTTCGACCTTAAAAATGAAGGATGGTCAATTAGTTTGCTCTCACATACTCAAAATGATTGAGCATGTCGAGGTACCTAAGAAGCAAGGAATAACGATTCCCGAGCAACTTGTGATTGATCATGTACTCTACTCCCTAAAACGTATCAAAGGGTTTGTTAATTTTAGGGTGAACTTCAGCATGCAAAACGTCACCACGACTCTACATGAGTTGCACAAGTTGGTTGTGCAAACCGAGCGTGATATGGGCTACCATGCTAGCACTAGCAAAAATGTTTTGAACATGAAATGACAAAAGCAAAGAGAAGTTCAAGAAGAGTGGACACAAAGGGAACAAGCCCACACCTTCTAAGGACAAAGAAAGGCTATTGGGAATAGTTATTCTAAGTCTAAGAAGGGTGTCTCCTCCAACGACAAGTGTCATTATTGTAATGGTATAGGCTATTGGAAACGTGATTGCCTCATATATTTGGGAGATATTAAGACCGGACGAGTTCTTCAAGTAGATAATAGTTCTCCCGGATGTTTATGTTATTGATGTTAATCTCAACTTTGGTATTTTGATACAAGTTGTATTTCTTATCCTCCTAATTAGATTAAGGGCATGAGAAGAAAGACAAGGCAAAGCAAGCTTTAGGGAATCTCCGAGATAAGGGAGCTAAGGTAGCCACCACATAGAGGAGACCTAAGGATTAGCTTGGCGTTCTTGCTATGTCTTTCTAGTTATTTTGAATGTCGTTTTGGAACTTTTGATTTCCGTGTTAGACATGGAAAGTGGTTATTATTTCCATTTTAAAAGACAAATGTTGTACTATATAATGATAGCTTGGTTTTCAACCCAAGTCATTATGTTTGTGGAATTTATGTTCTAAACTTTTCATTATACAAAGTTAATATCTTAAACATAAAGTATTGTGACAAATTGATCATATGAGAAAATATAATGATTGGATCATTATAATCACTTAAGTTATGAATTGGATTCTTACTTATGGACTTGTGACTAAGTATCACAACTTATTTAAAATAAGAAAGATCAATTGCATAGTCAAATCGAGTTAATGAACTCACATTTGGGGATTTACAATCCATATAAGCCCTAAGATAAGATCTTTAAAACACCAATTAGACTCCATACTAGCTATGGAAGGGTTAAGAATCCTAAATTTGTTCAAGACATGGATAAGAGTCCAAGTATTTTGCTTAAATAGAGTTATAGAGAAGCTAGAGTACTAAAGTCTAAACAAATAAGTCTACTATAGATCGCTCGAAGTTAATAAGATTTAATAAGAGCATTATACCCCACTTATACTTGGAGGGCAAGCTGTTTGTGACTAATGAATAGATCTCATGAAGCTATCCTTACAATAATTTTCTCAATTACACCTAAGGAAACAAATCTGTTTGTGGCTCATGGTGCTATCCTTCACGTAAGTAAGCGTATTTACTAAAGGATAGAGTGGGAGAAAATATGCCACAAACAAAGACAAGAGAAAATGTTTTTAAGTCATCCAAGGTCAGAAAATTATTATGAAAGCTTATAGTGAAAATATCTACTTTTTGAAAGTAATATTTATGATCTATAGATTGGCGGTTATAATTTCCAATTCAAATTTGTTGCATAAGAGCCTTAAGAATACAAGATGGATACTATACATATAAAATTACATGGGGAAGTTTGGACCTCCCTAGGGTGAATAAAACTTTATTGTAAAGTATTGTATATAAGTTAAAATATAACCATCTTTGAGATCAAAGATTATTGCTCTACACCTCGTTGAAAGTATATGTATGACAAAGTGACAAAAAGTTGTTTAAAGTTTCCTTTCTAAATGGGCATTTAGAAGTGGACAATTTGTCGTACAAAACTTAGGAGATCAATGTGTGATCCTAAAAGAGCACTTGAGAGGTTGTAATAATCAATGCATAACAAGAGAGAATGGTTTCCTCGAATTGTCGAAGAGCCATATTTATGCATGAAGTTAAGTGGAAGCTAGATCTATCATGTGTGGACATTAGAATTATTGGAAGTGAAAAATCATCATGTATGAACATGAAGATTAGTGGGAGAAAAATATCTTCCATGTATGAGACATATTAATCATTAGGAATGATGTACTAACATTGCCTTCCGTGGAGGAGTGTTTAGGAAATCATTTCTAGATGAAAGACTTGGAAGAAGCATATTGTATCTGAGGCAAGAATATCTCCCATGTCTCGTATGTAGGAGACATATTGGTCATTGGGAATGATGTACTGACATTGCCTTCCGTGAAGGAGTGTTTGGGAAATCATTTCTAGATGAAATACTTGGATAATGTATCCAAAATCTATGGTGATAGATGAGAGAGGATACACATAATTGCTAATGTTTCCGCCATTAGGCCAATCATATTTGCCAAGATATGCATATACTTGGATAAATTGCATGCTTCGAGCATGACAAGTTGATAACAAGTAATCCACATGAGAGTCATTGGATAGCCTTCAAGAATGTTCATGAGATTCTCGAGGAGAAATATGAGTTTATTCTTGTGTTTGATAATAATAACTTAGTTGCGTGTTAAGTGTCACACGAACCCAAGTTTACAAACCTGTAAAGGATCTGACAAAATCCAAGGCTAAATTTTGTTATATTAAAAGCGAATAAATAAAAGGAATGATTGAAGTGTCAATCAATGTAAATTCTACAAATAGAATCTTAGTACATGATGATAAGGATGAGGAGGATTATAAAGATCTAATGAGTAGACCCTTCCACCAAGATACTCATCACGTAGTTATCATGATAACAAGTGGGAACATCTTTCAAGATTAAAGAGCCCAACACTAGATAGAGATCTAGTGATGTACTTAGATAAACTTCATGTTATTGGAAATAACGATGATTGGAAAGAAAATAAGCAATTTATAAAGTTGGAACAAATGGATACTTGGTATATCCACCATCCAAGCTTTTATTGTATTTAGACAAGATGGTCATGAAGTGTCATGGAACTTGTACACTTTAGATTATAAGATATGAAGCAATAACATTGTGTTGATTGTTCATATAAGATAATCACATTTATCGTTTGAGATTATAAAACTCAATTTGTGCTTTGTTATATCCAAATAGGTTGTAGTGACAACTTTGAACCCTATAGTGACACACACTTGTTGCGAACAAGTGGGAGATTGTTGGAGTGAGTGTCCTCAACAATAGTGCGATCACTTAATCAAATCTCATTAACGAGAATACAAAGAGACGATTAACATTATAGTCAACTGATCCACATTAATCGGTAATGATTGGCTTACTAGAGTTTGACATTACTGTCGTATGACGGTGGTGATCAATTGATCCCTTGAGGTCACACCGAAAGGACGATTCTCTAATCAAGAATATTAATTAATTGTATAACGATACACATTAATTAATCCCTTAAACAGAACGAGTTTACGAGTGAGAAATATATCATATTGTAATATGATTAAATAAGATTAAATAATATAATTGTTATATTAGAATGCTTTATGTTTATGAAACATTTGAGATAAGCATGATTGATTGATCATAATTACAATTAGTTGTAGATCATATCAACCAAATATGAAATGATCCATTTTGTATATATGTGATTATAAATTATTACTTAAAATGTTAAGTTTAATTTATTTGCCATGAAATTGTATTTAAATTAGTTAAATACATAATTATATTATAATATAACATGTCAAATGTCACATGTCACATGTGTGACAAATGACAAAATCACAAATATAATATGGAGTCCATTTTAAGTGCCAAAAACCGGTTACATAGGGGTTGGGTAAGGATTAGGCTTTAAATGTTGTGCTAATAATGATTAGACAAAATCATTACCTAGCCTAATACCTATAGCCACCCTAGAAGTCTTGATTAGGCAAAAAGCATAAGCATGCTCATTTGTCCCTATGCTTGGCCGGTTGTAGCAAGCTTAAGAGGAGATCATTTCTCCTCTTTGAATACAACTTAATCTCATATCTAAAGATATACAACATCTCACCAAAAATCACTAAACATTTAGAAACTTTAGAAGTTTCATAAAACTTGTGATTAGAACTTGAACTTGAGTTTCTAAAGTAGAAACTTCAAGTGTCTAGTACTTGTTATTAAGGGGGTCTTGCTTATTGTTCTAGTAAAGCAATATTCAAGAGATTAAGGATAGTCTAGGTGCATCACCAAGGAGAGTTCCTACACTTGGAACTAGGAAGTTCATCCATACATTCTTAAGCTCAATAACAAGTACAAGAAGGTGTCTTGTACTTGTGCCCTTTACCCGAAATACACTCAATGTGAGGAACAAAATCTTTCTCCACTTTGTTTTATTTATTTGCATGTAACTAGATCTTGTAAACTAATTAAAGAGTAAATTAGTTAATCATAAGAAGAGTCTTATGAGTAGGTATATGAACCTAACAATAACATATTCAAAATATATGCTTATCTCTCTAAATCTCACACTCTCACACTAGAAATTACTTAAGAAGTTTTTCCTAAAACTAGAGTTCATAAATTTCTAATAAATTACTGTAACAACCCGAAAAGTACCCAATTTTTCTAGTAAAAATATTTACTAACACTTTTCAGTAGAACTTAAGTTTTTAAAATAGAAATTTTGTTCCGAGTCTTATTTTGAAATTCCGCGTTCGTATTTGGAATTTCTGAGAGATTTCATGAAAAGACTGTTTTTAGTCGTCTTTGACTTTTTCTTGACTTTTTAAAGTCGTCATTGACTTTTCTTGACTTTTAAGTCGTCATAAACTTTTCTTGACTTTTAAGTCATCTTTGACTTTTCTCGACTTTTAAGTCGACTTTGACTTTCGTTGACTTTTTCTCGACTCGCCTTATAAGTTTGAAGACCGAAATTTTATTTAAAAAAATAATATTTTTGATTTATTTTTATTTAGATTTATTAGAATTTATGATAATTTAATAAAATTATTTTTAATTTATTCGGAATTTATAATAAGGTTTTATGATTTAACCCCAAACGTCATTTAACTATTCCCGGGTCAACTTAGGTCCCGAAACCCGACGTTGACATGAGTCACACGCCCCATGTCACTTTTTTTTCCACTCATATTAGATCTTTTAATTAATATGATTAAACTAATAAAAATATCTAAGATATTTGTAACTTTATCGGTCTGTCAACTTAAATTCCGCAATCGCTTAAAAACAGACCCGATTTCTCTTTGTTTCTCACGTCTCTTTTTCCCCTCTTAAGCCTTGATATTTTCTTTCTTTTCATTACTCACCAACAACTTTTCATTTAACAATCAATCAAATTAAGATCTAATTAATCGTTCTTCATCGTTCTTCATTCGTTCTTCGTCGTTCTTCATTTGTTCTTC
>JAIUZE010045486.1:0-87024 GCA_022085475.1 Heliosperma pusillum | reverse complement strand
GACGGCTTAAAATTCAAGAAAAGTCAAAGACGAATTAAAATTCAAGAAAAGTCAAACTCGACTCAAAAGTCAAGAAAAGTCAAACTCGACTCAAAAGTCAAGAAAAGTCAAACTCGACTCAAAAGTCAGAAAAAGTCAAACTCGACTCAAAAGTCAAGAAAAAGTCAAACTCGACTCAAAAGTCAAGAAAAGTCAAACTCGACTCAAAAGTCAAGAAAAGTCAAACTCGCCTTAAAACGGGATTTTCATGGAATATCACAGAAATTCCAAATACGAACTCGGAAATTCTAAATTCGACTCGAAACATAAAAAGCTAATTTAAAACTTAAATTCGCTGAAAAGATTTCGTAAAATATTTCTACTAGAAAAATAGGGTACATTTCCGGGTGTTACAATCGTTATGTCACTAGCACATCATCACTTAGACTCTCAGAGTTCAAAGTACTCGAAAGCACATAACATCACACTCTAGCTACCCACACTCTTTACACTACCCGTAGTTACCGGTTCAAAACTGAGAGGGCCATGGTACGAATTAAGGACGTCTCTCTAACCGCACTAAGAGGGGCTCCTAACAGTTTCTAACAGGGGTTCATTTTATTAGACACCTAGATTAAGCGAGTTCATTGTTTGGTCTCCAGGACCGTTACTCTCTGATACCACTTTGTAACACTCCCACTTAACCAAGAGCCTTTAGCAAGAAATTCTCAGTAGGAGGACTGTTACCATCTTTGTTTCCTGAGGTAATAATATCAAAGATAACAATAGGAGTACTGTAACTTCAAATCTTAAACCAATTGCATAATAAATACCGTCTTACAACCACTTGTAAAATACTTGTTTAACTGATTACATAAGCGGAAGACTTTATTCGAAATAACTGAACAATAAAGCTAATGGTGATGACTTCTCTAACTGACTCGTCTGGTACGTTCCCACTTTCCCATCCACAACCAACGCACATCATGCGTATTACAAACCAATTTGACTCACTGCTCACCCAATGGTTGGAAATTACCAATAGGATCACCGCACAAGTTTAGAAACAAGAATAATAAAGCACACAAGGTCAACCAAAGGTTGAGTAGGGTAACGCAGTACAAAATACAATAATAAACTTGACATCGATCAACAACGATTATCGGTACTCAGTAATCTAATAACATTTCAAATACTCCGTTCCCTAGCAACCTCCTCGATCCGCATATCGGCATCTAACATTATTATGAACTTCGAACCCTTAACGACCTCCTCAATCTGCAAATCGGCATCTTTGAAATACAATCATCGTTATTCACAACATAGTTTAGAGCATACTTGCCAACAATCAACATCTCATTCATTAAACTCATCTCAGGCTTTCATATCATCATTAAAGTAATTCGAATATACCATACAACATCAGAAACCACTACATCACATGGCATACAACATCATAACCATCACAAACAAACCAACATAATAAATAACCAACATAACAGGCCTGTCTCGCTCGAGACCAGACCTGTCTCGGCCGGGAACCCCCTGTCTCGCCTAAGACGGTCTTCTCTCTCCCGAGACAGGTCTATTCTAGGCGTAACTTAAGTAAGAAGAAACCCTACATTTTTGCAATTTTTCACGTACAAGCAACACGCAAGAATTAAAACCTTTCTTCTACGAAACCGCTGCCTACAAACATATAGTAACGAATCTAATCACTAACTAACACACTTATCATTCATCATCTTGTTAGATTCGTTTATAAGTATTAATTTCTTTAATCTTAAACATAAGGTGATGTAGACAAGATGCTAGGTTAATTATGCAGTATTATTAACATAGTTAGAGCTTACCACACAAGGATTAATGAGATTGATGAGCCTTTCTCCCTAGATCTCCAATTTCAAGCATTTTCTCTATTTTTCTCTCTCTCTCTCTCTCTCTTGCTAGGGTTTTAGATTATGAGTTATTAAAGATAGGATGTCTAGGCAGGCTAGGAGAGAGTTTAATTAGGTATAAGGTAGTATAGTCGAGCTAGGATTAATAGATATATTTAATAAACTAATTTGCGGAAATTAGGAAAACACGCGGTTCAGCACTGACACTCGTCTCGTCCGAGACAAGGCCTGTCTCGACCGACACAAGTCTGTCTCTACCGAGACATTGTCTATCTCGACCTAGATGGGCCTCCACTAGCTTCCTAAGAGATCCAATGTGACAACCCTCGCGAATGCGGAAATAAAACATAACAAGCATGTGAATTATAAAGCGGAAAATACGGTGTTTTTAAAACTTTTTACATGCAAGATAGAAATACGAGAAATGTCAATAATTACAAACCAAATACAAAATACTACAAAGAGACGTAGTCTCTCAAAATGTTATCCAATATCAAAGTAATTAGCAAAACTAGCTAAACAACGTCTAGAGGTGACTCATCCAGGCCAACGCCCGCTAGCTCACACCGGAACCCAAAATGCCACAAGCAAAAAGCCATCCAAATCAAGCAACCTGTTCATCCATGAAAAACATGAACGCCATGGTCAGTGGGGAGTAACTCCGGGTTCTCCCAGCCATATCACATTAAACGTACATAAAAGGAAATACAAAAGTAGAAGCATGCATATATAGATATACATGTGAAATACGATAAGGATAGATAGGCAATTCAATATATAATGATAAGAGTATATGAAGTACAAGTCCGTAACCATCATGTTATAGAAAGACTCGGAGATGACACTCTTAGGCAACCATACACCCTCACTAGGGCTTGCATCTCACCGTTAGCGGCGTAAGTTTGATAAGATTGAGACTCAACAAACAAACCATGCCAAGTCATCCATTGATTACATATAATCATCCATTCAAACGTAAAATACGTTGACGACATCTCTCACGGTAAATGAAACGCACTAGCACCGTGTACATGGCAAGTATGATTAAAAGGCATCCACGGGATAAACATTTCCCTGAACGCATACACGATTAACATTTCCTATATGTAGACTAATTTCCTCCGGTAGGACGAAAATAATAATACGGTCCTAGTCTAAACCTGGCCAGACTCTCGTAATAACGTTTTCCGATTCGACATACGGTAAACATTTCGCTTCCAAGACTCGGTCAATCATAGACGCCGAGTACCCCAAATTCGGTCGACATTCACGAAAGAGGCGAAAAAGAGCACAAGCCTCACAACAAGCGGTACGCTACATGCAAATGACACCACCTCGCAAGTATACAACATTTGACTGCCGGGTCGATCAACGCAAAGCGTTCGCCTCCCAACAACGTCGCCATATGCCCACTAACACATGCAATTAAGCAGTAAGGATACTCTCCCCGTTCCGACATTCCAGCCTTACGAACGTTGAGGTAGCCAAGGGAATGAGAGTACAAAGCACATAGAAAATTAGTGCTCAAACCGTAACATTTGTAAAAACCGACTCAAAGTGGGACATATCAAAAACTGTCACAAAACATCCGATACAAGCGAATGGAATATAATATATTCAAAACATTAATATTTAAAGTCATTACTTAAATTTATACGATAAATGAACCATCGGAAATATTATAAATGAAAACGTAAGTAAGATTTTCAAAGAAACTCCAGCAGGGTGCCAGCCAGTCAGGTGGACCAGCTGCCGGCCACCCGACTGGTACCATATGTCATATGAAAAATCAACTGAAAGAGCAGTGTGTTCCAGCCGGTCAAGGGGACCGGCTGCCGGCTACCCGGCTGGGACCAAAGGCATACGAGAAAAACAAGGCAAAGTGAGGTGTGTCTCAGCCGGTCATAAGACCGGCTGCCGCTCGGCCGGCTGAGACCTAAATCATGCATAAAATTTTACGTAACATTAATAATATACAGCGACTCCCCAGCCGGTCGGCCGGCTGGGGTGTATTAAGCACGAAAATGTCAAGTTTCACTAAGAATCATTATACAATAACATCATCTATCATCACAAATCATCCAGTTTCAATATCAATTACCAACTAACAACAACCATCATCAACAATACAATTCCTATGATTACTAATCCTATTCTAAATACGATTACTAACATTGGAGGTCACCACCTACAAATAGATAATAAAAGATGAATATAATTCACCTTTGAGAAAGACGGATAAATTGAAAAGCGGGAAAGACGGTAATTTTATTACCAAAACGGATAGAGGACGATGAGAGGGAAAGAATGAGACGAACTAGAGCGAATTCGAGCGAGAAATGAAGGAGTTATGATGATTCTAAGATTGGAAGAATATGGAGGTTAGGGTTTTGAATTTACTTGGTGAGAGAGAAGAAGTTTGAGTTGTGAGGGAGTTAGGTTATGAGGGAGTCTATGAAGGAGTAAGTGGAAAAGATATGGAAAAAGCCCATAACGTTTTAAGACGTAACTTACTCGAATTCTCGCGTGAAATCAAAATACGAACTCGGAAATCCTAAACTAGACACGGGAAATTTAATTCTAAACTAAAACTAAATTTCGCTGAAAAGTATCCGTAAAATATTTTTACTATAAAAATAGGGTACATTTGCGGGTGTTACAATCACCCCACCTTTTAAAAAGTTTCGCCCTCGAAACATGAGCGAAAGAAAGATACCTTAATCGAATAGGCTTGGATATTTACTACGCATAGAAGCTTCCGTCTCCCAAGTCTCTTCTTCGACATTGGCACATCTCCACAAGATTTTCATTAAAGGAACCACTTTACTTCTCAACTTCTTATCCTTGCGATCTAGGATGCGGATCGGCTTCTCTTCAAAGGACAAATTCGGTTCAAGCTCGGGCATTTCCTTTTGAAAGACATGGCTTGGATCACTAACATACTTTCACAATTTAGAAACATGGAATACATCATGAACCTTAGCCAAATTTGGGGGCAAATCCATCTTGTAAGCAACGGCACCAATCCTTTTCACAATATCAAAGGGTCCAATGTATTTCGGGCTCAATTTACCCTTAACACCAAACCTCTTAACACCCTTTATTGGAGATACTTTCAAGAACACCTTATCTCCAACTTCAAATTCTAACGATCTTCTCCGGATATCGGCATAAGACTTTTGACGGTCTTGAGCGGCTTTCACTCTATCACGAATGACCGTCACATGATCAATGGTCTCAACAAGAACATCGGGGGCTAAGTCACGAACATCACTCAATTGATTCCAACATATAGGACTTTGACATTTCCTTCCATAAAGAGCTTCATAAGGAGCCATCTTGATCGAGGCATGATAACTATTGTTGTAGGAAAACTCCACCAACGGTAGACTCTTTTCCCAACTAGATTGGAAGTCGAGTGCACAAGCCCTAAGCAAGTCTTCTAAAGTCTGAATAGTCCACTCGGTCTGACCATCGGTAGCGGCATGAAATGCGGTACTCATCAACAATTTACTACCAATGGCTTCTTGTAAAGCCTTCCAAAATCTCGAACAAAACCTCGGATCTCGGTCGGATATGATCTCCTTGGGAACACCATGGTATCTAACAATCTCATCAACATAAGCTTTCGCTAGTCGATCTAAACTCCAAGTCTCTTTGATCGGAAAGAATCTAGCACACTTGGTCAAACGATCAACAACAACCCAAACATTATCTTTAGTTCCAACGGTCCTTGGCAAAGCCATAACAAAATCCATGGAAATAGATTCCCACTTCCATAGTGGAATGTCCAAAGGTTGTAGCAATCCCGGACCTCTTGTGTTCGATTTTCACTTGTTGGCAAGTAAGACATCTTCCAACATAAGACACAACATCGCCTTTCAAATTCGGCCACCAAAATTGTAGCTTCAAATCTTTATACATCTTATCACCACCGGGGTGAATAGAATAAGGGGAAAGGTGAGCTTCATCAAGAATTCGCTTTCTCAAATCAAGAGCATTAGGAACAAACAAACGGCCATGGAATCGAAGAACACCTTTATCATCAAACTTGAAATCTTTAGCTTTTCCTTCTAGAAGTTTGGCTTGAATAGACTTGTAGGTAAGATCATCAACTTGTCTTTTGCAGATCTCACGGAGAAATACAGGTTCGGCAGTCATAGCACCAACATAATCAAATCCACGTTCCACGAATTCCAACTTCAACTTTCGAAACTCAATAGAAAGATCAACGGGCAAAACCGACGTAACATTCAAGGAATGAGAAGATTTCCTATTAAGAGCATCGACAACAACATTAGCCTTCCCTTCATGATACAACAACTCAAAATCATAATCATTCACCAATTCCAACCATCTTCTTTGTCTCATATTCATCTCTTTTTGAGTAAATATGTACTTCAAACTCTTGTGATCGGTGAATATACGACAATGAACACCAATAAGGTAGTGTCTCCACAATTTCAAAGCATGAACAACATCGGCTAATTCCAAATCATGAGTAGGATAGTTCACTTCATGAACTCTTAACTGCCTCGAAGCATACGCCACCACTTTCCTACTTTGCATAAGTACACAACCCAAACCCATCTTGGAAGCATCACAATAGACATCAAAGTGTACACCATCTTTAGGCAAAGTTAACACCGAAGCGGTAGTTAACCTCTTCTTTAACTCTTGAAAAGCGGCTTCAAAAGCTTCATTCCATAGGAACTTGGTTTCCTTCTTCAACAACTGGGTCATAGGTGGAGTGTAAACTACTAAGGTTTGAAAGTTTTAAGGAAGCTTGATTAGCTTGACTCAAACTGAGAACAATGTCAAGTAACAAATGGATGTTGTTTTAGAGAGGATGAGTTGTTTAGCTAAAACACAAGGGATATGACTTAGAGACACTCCTCTACAGCAAGGCACAAGA
The DNA here is from genome assembly GCA_022085475.1 of Heliosperma pusillum. NCBI lineage: Eukaryota > Viridiplantae > Streptophyta > Magnoliopsida > Caryophyllales > Caryophyllaceae > Heliosperma > Heliosperma pusillum. The sequence continues at coordinate 80,232 of JAIUZE010045486.1, read as the reverse complement.
GAAAGGACTCAAAGACAGGTTTTAGAGACAGTTTTCAAGTGTTACAGCAAAGCATAAACACCCTAGACTAGACTCAAACAGCAAACAAGTTAACCACAACAAGGCATAGATATAACTTGACTCACAAAGCAAGACACTGATCAAACACCTTACAGATGTATCAGGCTTGACTCAAACTACAGCTCTTAGCACAAGTTTGAAGGATTTGAAGGATTTCTCAAAGCTTAATTCATTCATAAAGTCTATCGAAAACAAACATACAAGACCTCCTTATATAGAGAGGTTCGTATCTTGTGAGCCATTGGATGGACAGATCATCCAAGGGCCAACTTAGGGTTCAAACTACTACTACTGACACTAATTAAGATCCTCACAATAGGACGAGCTCAACAACTATAAAGTTCAAACACAAAACACAAAAAACCAGACTGATTCAAAAAGCAAATAAAGCGGTTTTGGAATTTTTCCTGAAATGGAAATCTGTTGTTCTTGTTGTCTTGCTGCTTTGCCTGGGTGTTTTGCTCCTTCTTGGGACTCTCTACTCTTATTAGAACTTAGATAAACCTGCCTTGGATGAAGACAAGTTGACTTAGGCAAAAGGAAACCTCATCTGAACATGTACTGCCTCTACTATGCTGCTCACTGGACTCTAGCGTGGGGTGTCTGTTTCATGAGTTTTTGCTAGACTTCAAATGGGTTTGTCCTGGGAAAACTTGTAGCTTAGAGGTTTGACTTGATGGTAGGCCATGGTGGGGGTGGTTGGGATGCCCTGGTGTACCTCCTAGCTGCAGGGTTTGTTGATTGGTCTGCCTGGGCCTGAATGGCTCTGTTTTTGTTTTGTGTGGGTAATGTGGGTTGTGTTGGGGCTTGGCATGGGTTGATGAGCCCTGGACTGTCTTCCTCATTGGTGTGGCTTGTCTTGGCTTGATCTTGGCTAGTCATAGCTTGTTGTTTGGACCTTGTAACTCGAGCTTTCACCTGAGGGGTCCTTGGGGTCAGGTTTGCCTTGTTTGTGGCTTGATCATCAAGGCCCCTTGGGTGAGCTCCTGCTGCAGCCTCCCCAGGTTGTAAAGGGCTTGACCTCAAGCCTATGTCTTCCTCTCCTTCAGAGTCTTCAAATAAGGGACTAAGATCTCCAACATTGAAGGTCCCATGTACTGCATACTCTCCTGGTAGATCAATTTTGTAGGCATTAGGACCTATCTTCTCTATGACTTGAAAAAGACCATATGCTCTTGGCTCTAGCTTGTTCTTTCTCTTGGAAGGGAACCTTTCTTTCCTTAGGTTGATCCATACTAGGTCTCCTGGTGCAAAGTCTTTCTTGGTCTTAGGAACTTTGGCATTCTTCTTGTATAGATCATTAGCTTTCTCAATTTGTTTTCTGACTGATTCACGGAGTTTTAGCATTTGTTCCACCCTCTTCTTGGCATCATAGTGGACCTCTGACCTGCACACATTAGACAAACTTAAAGGCATTAAGGGGTTAGTACCATAGACCACTTCAAAGGGGGAGTGGCATGTGGCTGCTGATGGAGCTCTATTGAAAGAGAACTCTGCTTGAGCCAACTTCAAGTCCCAATCCTTGAGAGATTTGCTGACTATACACCTCAAGATCCTTCCCAAGGTCTTGTTGGTCACCTCAGTTTGGCCATCAGTTTGAGGATGATGGGAGGTACTAAACAACAACCTAGTGTTAAGCAACTTCCACAATGTTCTCCAGAAATGGCTCATAAACTTTGTGTCTCTGTCAGACACAATAGTCCTTGGGACTCCATGTAACCTCACCACCTCATCAAGGTATAGCTCTGCTACACTTACAGCATCCTCAGTCTTCTTGCAAGAAATGAAATGTGCCATCTTACTGAACCTATCCACAACCACCATGATAGAATCTTTCCCCCTTGCTGTCCTAGGTAATGCTACTAAGAAATCCATACTTACATCTTCCCAAGGCCTACATGGGACTGGTAAGGGAGTGTAAGGTCCTTCTTGGAAAGAACTCTTGGCCTTTTGACAAACCCCACACACTCTGAGCACTATTTGGACTTCTCCCATCATCTTAGGCCAGTAGAATTGATCCTGTAGTATGTCCACAGTTTTCTGAACCCCAAAGTGTCCTCCAAGGCCACTTCCATGTACCTCCTTGATCAATAGACTCCTATAAGATCCTCTGGGAACACACAACTTGTTTCCCTTGAACAAGAATCCATTTTGCAGAGTGTAGGGTGAATCAATGGTCCTTGTTCCCTCTTTCTGTGCTAACCAATCTTCTGCAAAGTCTGGATCTTCCTGATACATATCCTTCATGAACTCAAAGCCAAGAACCCTTTGCTCCATGGTTGATAGCAGAGTGTACCTCCTAGACAATGCATCAGCCACCACATTTTGTTTGCCCTCTTTGTATTTGCTAGAAAAGGTGAATGACTGGAGGAACTCCACCCACTTAGCATGCCTATGACTGAGCTTATGTTGACCTCCTATGTACTTCAATGCCTCATGATCAGAGTGTAGGACAAAAGGTTTGGGCTTCAGGTAATGACTCCAATGTCTTAGAGCTCTGACAAGAGCATAGAACTCTTTATCATATGTAGAATAGTTCAGCTTGGCACCACTTAGCTTTTCACTAAAGTAGGCTACAAGTTTCTTCTCTTGGATGAGGACAGCTCCAATTCCCACTCCACTTGCATCACACTCAACCTCAAATAGGCAATCAAAGTTTGGCAACCTGAGGATAGGTGCACTGCACAAGAGTTTCTTGATGTGTTTGAAAGCCTGCAAGGCATTCTCAGTCCAAGTGAACTCTCCTCTCTTCATACATTCAGTGAGGGGTGCTGCAATGGTGCTAAAATCTTTAATGAACCTCCTATAGAAAGAGGCTAGGCCATGAAACCCTCTCACTTCTGTAATGTTCTTAGGGATAGGCTAAGACTGTACTGGAATGATCTTATCTTGATCAACTGAAATGCCTCTACCAGATACCACATATCCTAGAAAGTTGACTTCCTCAGTCATGAAGGTGCATTTCTCAAGCTTCCCAAAGAGCTTACTCTCCTTAAGTATGTCAAACACAGCCTCAAGATGCCTCAAATGATAATCCTTGCTCTGGCTGTAGATGAGGATATCATCAAAGTATACCACCACAAATCTCCCTAGGCAAGGCCTAAGCACTTCTGTCATCAATCTCATGAAGGTACTTAGGGCATTTGACAGGCCAAAAGGCATGACAAGCCACTCATAAAGGCCATGCTTTGTTTTGAAGGCTGTCTTCCACTCATCTCCCTACCTGATCCTCAATTGATGGTAACCTTGTCTCAATTAAATCTTAGAAAAGAACCTTGAGCCACTCAGCTCATCCAACATGTCATCAAGCCTAGTTATAGGGAACCTATACTTGACTGTGATGTTGTTGATAGCCCTGCTATCTATGCACATCCTCCAAGTCCCATCTTTCTTAGGAACCAATAAAGCAGGTACAGCACATGGACTTAATGACTCTCTTCCAAACCCTTTACTCATCAACTCTCCAACTTGTTTCTGCAACTCTTGTGTAGCCTTGGGATCACACCTATATGCTGGTCTACTAGGTAGTACAGACCCTGGCACAAGGTCTATCTGGTATTCAATTCCTCTTAAAGGGGGTAAGCCATCAGGAAGTTCCTCTGGAAACACTTCCTTGAACTGATCAATGAGGGGCTTAACTTCTGCAGGGATTACCTTAGACTCCTCTTCCTGAACTTCTTTTGATAGAAGCATTAGTATAGGTTGCTCTTCACTACACTCTTTGACCATTGCTGATTCAGATAGAAACAAAACTCCACTAAAATCTTCAGCCATACTAGGACTTCCATAGCTCTTCTTATGTAGTGGCAAGGGGGCTAATGTCACCTTCCTGCTCCCATGCTTGAAGGAATAGGTGTTGCGTCTTCCTTGGTGTATGGAGCTTTTATCAAACTCCCATGGTCTTCCTAATAGCAAGTGACATGCATCCATTGGAACCACATCACACAATACTTCATCCTTGTACAGACTTCCAATGGAGAAAGGGACCATACATTGCTTATCCACCTTAACCTCTGCTCCCTTACTCAACCATCTCAACTTATAGGGATGAGGGTGTTATTGAGTGCTCAACTTCAGCTTATCAACCATAGTAACAGAGGCCACATTGATACAACTACCTCCATCTATAATAAGGTTACAAACCCTCCCTTGTATGGTACATCTGCTTCTGAAAATGAGGGACCTTTGATCCTCCTCCAATGGTATATGTTGTGAATGCATTACTCTCCATAGGACCAAGCTGTGGCCTGTGTCAGGGAGTGCCACTATTGCCTCCTGACTAGACTCTTCTTCCTCACTCATCACTTCTTCAACCTCAGGCTCATCCCTTTCATATTCAACTAGACAATCTTTCTCCCAAGCCTCAACCTCCATTATAGTTAAGGTCTTCTTAGAAGGGCAATCCTTTCTGAAATGTCCTTAGCCTTGACATTGGAAGCACCTAATTCTATTCTCAGTCAATGAAGTGCTTGGCTTTTGACCCATGATGCCTTTTCCCTTGTCAAAGGTAGGTGGGGGTGCTGTCCTAGGGGTATCCATGGTTCTCATCCTACTATAAGGTCTGGTTTGAAAAGGCCTAACAGGTTTTGGTGTAACAGGCTTAGTCTTCCCTATCTTTTCAATTCTCAGAGATAAGTTGACAACATCATCAAATGACCACAGAGGTTGCATCCTAACCTTGTTAGCAATGTTCTTATCTAGACCCTCTAAGTACCTAGCAATCCTTTGCTCAGGTTTCTTATTTATATCACACTGCAAGGTGAGTTGTTCAAACTCTCTCAGATAAGATTCAACAGGTTTGTCTCCTTGTTTCAACTTAGACAATTTGATAAACAGATCATGGGTGTAATCCTTAGCAACAAACTTGTCTAGTAGTTTCTTTTTCAGTTTAGTCCAAGACTTGATGAGTTCTTTACCTTCCCTAGCCCTTAACCCTTTCATAGTTTCATACCAAAGGGAAGCATACCCTTTCAGTTTAAGGATGGCTACTTTAAAAGACTTAGAATCATTGTATCCTTTGTACTCAAAGATCCTTTCTACTTCCCTTAGCCATTCTAACAAGTCATCAGGATTAAGACTACCAGAAAACTCAGGGATATCTACCTTAAGATGTTTGTCTGTGTTCCTGTGGATGGAAGCTCTGCTTCTTGTTGAGTCATCGGAGTCTGGATACTCTTCATCATCAGGTGGCCTTCCTCTGCCTCCTCCTTGGCCTCTTCCACGACCTCTACCTCTTCCTCCAGCAAGCAAATGGTTGCCTATAACCTGGTCCAAGGTTCTGGTTAGGGGGGTTACAATCCCAGCCAGATCCTCCATCCTTGCTTCTACTCCTGCTAGTCTCTCTTCACTCATTGGGCTATTTTTGTGTTTTTAAATGTAGTTAGGGAATATGAACTCACTAAGACTCTCAACCAAAGCTCTGATAACCAATTTGGAGTGTAAACTACTAAGGTTTACAAGTTTTTAAGGAAACTTGATTAGCTTGACTCAAACTGAGAACAATGTTCAGTAACAATGGATGTTGTTTTAGAGAGGGTGAATTGTTAACTGAAAACTCAAGGGATATGACTTAGAGACACTCCTCTACAGCAAGGCACAAGAGAAAGGACTCAAAGACTGGGTTTAGAGACAGTTTTCAAGTGTTACAGCAAAGCACAAATACTCTAGACTAGACTCAACAGCAAGCAAGTTAACCACAGCAATGCACAGATATAACTTAACTCACAAGACAAGGCACTGATCAAACACCTTGAAGATGTATCAGGCTTGTTTCAAACTACAGCTCTTAGCACAAGTTTGATAGATTTGAGGGATTTCTCAAAGTTCATTCATTCATAAAAGTCTGCCTTACAACAACATACAAGACCTCTTTATATAGAAAGGCTGATATCTTGTGAACCATTGGATGTATAAATCATCCAAGGGCCAGCTTAGGGTCTAAACTACTTCTATTGACACTAATTAAGAACCTCACAAGAGGACGAGTTTAACAACTAACTAGTACAGACACAAGAGACACAAACAGACTGATGCAAAAAGCAATAAAGCAGTTTTTGTATTTTTTTTGAAATAGAATTCTGTTGTTCTTGTTGTCTTGTGCTTTGCTCTGGGTGTTTTGTTGCTCCTTGGAACTCTCCACTCTTATGAGGACGTAGATAAACCTGCCTTAGATGAAGACAAGTTGACTTAGGCAAAAGAAAACATCATCTGAACAAGTACTGCCTCTGCTGTGCTGCTTACTGGACTCTAGCTTTGGGGTGTCTGTTTCATGAGTTTTTGCTAGACTTCAAAATGGTTTGTCCTGGCCAAACTTGTAGCTTAGAGGGTTGGCTTGATGGTAGGCCATGGTGGGGGTGGTTGGGATGCCCTGGTGTACCTCCTAGCTGCAGGATTTGTTGATTGGTCTGTCTGGGCCTGAATGACTTTGTTTCTGTCTTGTGTGGGTAATGTGGGTTGTGTTGGGGTTTGGTATGGATTGATGAGCCCTGGACTGTCTTCCTCATTTGTGTGGCTTGCCCTGGCTTGATCTTGGCTTGTCATATCTTGTTGTTTAAACCTTGTAACTCTAGCTTCTATCTGAGGGGTCCTTGGGGTCAGGCTTGCCTTGTTTGTGGCTTGATCATCAAGGTCCCTTGGGTGAGCTCCTGCTGCACATTTGCGACGGAAATTCCGTCGCAAAAATTGAATTTATCTTTGACTTGGCTGTAAGTCAGTCAATTTTTGCGACGGAATTTCCGTCGCAACAACAATCAGTATTTTTCAGGAAATGGCGGTTTCCTGCATCCCCTCTACGCGTTAAAACGTCAAAAAACCTGCAAATAACAAAAGTTTTCCAACAGATACTCGTCCAACAAAGTTTTGAATGTAACACAAAACCATGCATGAACAAAGTTTTGATTTTATATCATAAAAGTAAAGTCTTACAAATAAAAGGTTTTAAGTTCAAAATAGTTAACTAATCACTCAACCACACGGAGTGAATGGAGGGAAATGGGTGAATGTGTTGGGCCTAGCATTATCGCCGCCATCATCATCAAAGTCGTCTCGACCCTGGTTAGAACCTCCAGTTCTGCAGCTTTGAGTAGAATTTCTTGCAACCTGACTCAAGTACTCTCCTATAGCTGCAATCCTTCGAGCTTGCTCGTCGCGCTCTCGCCTAAGTGCCGCATTCTCTTTTGACAGCTTAGTAGCCAAACCTTGGGAGCACTGAGTCGGGGTTGAGGTAGCAACAGAGTGCCTATGATGGTCAAACAAATAATCCGCCGCTGGTCCTAATCCGTATCATCTTCCTTTCTCGTCAAATCCAGTTTCCTCATAATAGATCTCATTATCGTCGATATTTTCGACTCCTTGACTTTGAAGCTCAGACTTTTTTGACATGATCTTATTCTGCATCACAAACAAGTTCAGAATTAGTAATTGTCATTTAAATTAAATAGTTAATGTAATTAAATATATAAATGACAAACATAAATCACTTAAGTTCAGCTGGTTTTTTTTATAACCATACACGGAACTTGTGCTTCTTTGTCTTCTCTAAGACTTGCACGGCATTTGGGATACCAGATGAATTTTTATCGACCTACAATTTAAATACTTGTTAGTATAACATATATATATATATATGTAAGTATTAAATTATAATTAGATAAATAAATAAAAAATGAAAGAAGATTTATATATACCATTTCGTCCATGATTGTCAAGGTGTTTTTTCTACCCATAATGTGAGTAGGCAACGCCTTTCCCTTCTCTTCACATCCCGACCTACGATTAGCCGCGGCTGATTGAGATCTCGCAACGAAAGAAGGATCTTCGATAGGCCTATTCTTAAGCTTTCTAAATAAGTCCAAAGGAATCCAACTCGGCCTGTGCTCCTCGTCTTTCTGCGAGGCTCGGTAGATCATATGACGTAAACGGGTCTTCATGGCGTATTCCCAAGATTTCCTTACCTTATCTGTATGGCGAGAATCGAAAGAAACCCTTTGCTGTCATGATTAAAAACATAAAGTTAGGAAAATATTAAGTAAATAAACAAAAAAATAAAAATCAATGAAAAGATAAATTGAGAAAAACAAATTTAAATAGATATAATTATAATATTTTAAATAATTATACCTCAAACCAGTTCCACCAAGACGCCCGCAAAACATTTGACGCCTCTTTCCAGTTTGGCGCATGCTCCTTGTACCCGCATGTTATGGTCTCCGAAATCAGTTTAACCACATCTGAGCTACTGAACCTGAAATTAATGATCATAGTTAAATACATTATATATAAATATTATGATATTTTAAATAATCATAATTATAATTAAACAATTAAAGTAAAAGTGAACTAGTCTTACCATACACCTGTTTCCTCATCCGGATCGAGGCGGACTCTGTGAGTAGTAGTATCCACCTGTGTCGGTGGCACGTTCCTGTCATTCACTTGTTCATTCTCATCCTCATGCGCTCTGTTTTCTACATTACTACAACTACCTCTTCTTCGTCGTCCGCCCGCCATATAGAGAAAAACTAAACTATTCAAAGTTGTCATGAATTAACAAACATGTACAATTAAATGACAAGAAACTATATATTTGCATCAATGAATAATAAATTAAACAACTGTCAACAGCTCAAATGAAATTGTTTTGCAAATGCCCATACATTTAGAAAAAGTAGTTTCAACTAATATAAGAATTAGAAATAATCTTATTCATCATCACTACTTGAATATTGGTTTTCGGAAATGTTGTATTTAAAAAGAGAGTCTATAAAATCTTCTTCTTCCTCTTTATCTTCCTCTTTATCTTCCGCTCCGTCTTCCTTCCGCTTCTGCTCATCCTCCTTCTCCTCGTCTTCTACCTTCTCTTCATTATTGTCCTCTCCTTGAGTTTCTTCTTCCTCCTCCTCTATAATTTCGTTATCATCTGGCACTTCAATTATTGATAGTAGTGTCTCACTACTAATAACATCTTCTTGAAACGCAAATTCGATAATAGGAGCATCAACATGCGATCTGGCTTTAGTTTTGAATACTGCTGACCACTTATCTTTATCTCTTTTGATATTTGGATATGAAGTATAATAAACTTGTTCGGCTTGATAAGCCAACACAAATGGATCATATTTTGGAAATTTTCTGCTTCGATTAACATCCACAAGTTTATAATCCTTATGCATTTGCATTCCTTTTTAAGAAATTATCTATCCAATCACATTTGAATAAAATAACATTATATGTGCTTTTTTCGCCTGTGTACGACAATTCAACAACTTCGTTGAGTGTTCCATAGTAGTCAGCTCCCTCAGTCGAACTTACACATACTCCATTATTAATTGTACATTTTCCAAATCTAACCCATCTTTGAAAGTGCGAAGTTTGTATCCATTAATGAAATAACATTTCCATGTTCGCACCCTTTTCGAAGGACCTTGTGCTAAGGCAATGAGAACTGGATCTTTTACGTTATTTACCTATCATTGTTAAATTATTATCAAATTATAATACCTTCAGGTTATAATGAAAAAAAAAGAGTAATCTGGTGTTAATATGTAATATGTACTTACTTGTCCTCTAAACCATTGGGGAAATCTTGTGTCAAATTTGTTCCAAATATTCTCGGCTGTGAGAAATTGGGGATATTCTGTTTTGATATAATTTTCAAACATCCTATATTCATTATAAATAATGTCGAATTAAGTAATAGTTTTTACATGTTGTTATAATTAATTATTAATAATTAAAGTTCCAAAGGATGATTTTTTTACTTACACTTCGTTATGCTTCAATTCATCTAAATCACAGTTACATAAAACATATAAGTGTGCACGCTCATATTCGTTGTCTTCTAAAAATCTTTCACGACACTTTCCAGAAATAATTCCCCCGTGATCTTGAAAAATCTCGGGTAAGGTAGAATACGTAGGCTCTTTCAAGCGTACGTCGAGATCCTTGGCTTTTGTGTCTACGTTCTCTTCAAAATAAAAGGAACAGAAATTGGCAATTTCTTCAAGCAAATACGCGTTGCATATAGAACCTTCAACACGCGCTTTATTTCCAATCTTTTTTTTTTTTCAAATGATTTAAGAACCTATAAAAAACTTGGATAAGATAGAATGAAATAATTAAAGTTAAAATTGGATAATTGTGGAATTAATTACCTCTCAAAAGGATACATCCACCTATATTGCACTGGCCCACCCATTTTCAGTTCATACGGCAAATGAATTGGTAAATGCTCCATTGAGTTAAAAAAAGAAGGTGGAAATATCTTCTCTAACTTGCAAATGATTTCGGCAATGTTGTTCTCGAGAGTAGTCATTTTTTCAACTTGTATCGATGAAGTACACAAATCTCGGAAAAATTGGCTAATCTCAGTTATTGCATTCCACTCATTCTTCTGGAGAAGGTGCCTTAAATCCACTGGAAGTAAACGCTCCATAAACACGTGAGAATCATGACTTTTCAATCCATGTAGTTTCAACTCGTGTTTATCAACACATCTACTCATATCTGAAGCATAACCGTCCGGAAATCTCAAATTGGATATCCAATCAAACAACACCTTCTTTTGTTCTTTATTCAAAATGAATGAATCCATTTTTCGCTGTTTAGAACAAACTGTCAACATTTCCTCTTGTGCTTGTGGGGTAAACTTTGTCTTGTTTTTCACATCCATCACCGTGTGAATCAGTCGCTCGAAAAAGTTTTTCTCGATATGCAATTCTGAAACTCTACTATAGCAATTCTATCATCGGATGTTTAGATATTGTCTATATAGAGCGTCCATCCCCAACCCAATGATTTCATAGAAGAATTCGTCGAGCAGGACGTTAAACAAGCGCTCCTCGGGAGGCAACCGGTGTTTTCCCTTTTTTACATTTTTATTTTTGCTTTTTCCCTTTTACGTTGTTTTGTTAGATTTCTTTGCAGATGAAAGAGTTTTTGATGAATCTATGAAGACCTTCCTTGTCAAGTCCAAAAGAATAGCTTGGGGGAGTTTGCGCTGACTAGTAAGCTTCATTCTTCTTTCATTTTTTCCTTTCTTCCCATTAAGCATCTCGTTGCTTATTTAGTCTTTGTGCTCACATTGAGGACAATGTGATGTTTAGCTTGGGGGAGGGATTGCATTTTCCCATTTTGCATTTTAGTTGATCATTTTTCAAATTTTGAATAAAAGAAAGATAGATTTTTGAGAAAATTTTAAAATTTTGAACACAATTGAATGCTTTTCATGCTTTGCTTGCTTGTTTGCTATGCTATCATGTTACATTTCCCACACTTAGAGCTTTCAAAATATAATGATTCAATATTTATTGAATTGAGCATACATGGGGAAGTCTTGTACACAGTAGGCATGGAATGAATCTATAGATGAGTACGCTTGATCTTGACATTTGGCAAGTTACATATATTGTAAGGTAGAACCTCCTTAGACTGGTACATCTATACCCAGTCTCATCTAGGTGTGTGTAGTTCTCCTTGTGATGTGTGTCATGTCAAAACGCATAAGTATGGTTCTCATTTCATTTCTCTAAGCATTGCATTCATGATTCACTAAGATTTGAAGCCTTTTTCACTTTAATTTGCCCCTCAAAATAAGCCCCTTCATACAAATGCTTCACAAAAATAATAGCTACATGTAAAAACTGCCTACCTTTTGAGCTAGTAGCTAGACTATGGTGTATGGGTGCTCTTTTGAGAAGATTTGTTCTTATCTGTCAAAGTGAATTTGGAAGAACGAAAAAGTTCAAGAAGTGAAGTTGTGTTCAGAAAAGAGAAAAAAAGAAAAGAAAAATCGAAAAAGAAAAGAAAAAAAAAAGAAAGAAAAAGAAATAAGAGAAGAAGTTATGAGTATCTCCTAAGAAATGTCAATTCAATGATTAGAAGGAGTTTACTTGTGTGTTTCGTGTGTAATAAGCCAATCTGTTCCTTCTGGCTTCGTTTTTCATCTTTTGGGAATTCATCGAAAGTTTCGATTGAGTTTTCATATATCATTGGTCAGTTGCTAGCTCATTCTAACCTTCACATGACCATAACTATTTGTCCACCTTTCACCCATTTCCCAAAGCCTTCTTCTTATTTTTCGGCTTCTTTTCTATGTGCATTGTGATCTTTGACTTGTGTTTTGAATTGTTTACCATATTAGATTGCGGACGCATTTTCATAAGTCGTAATTAGTTTTGGATATGAAGGTTGGGATTGTAATTAGGGAAGTAGGGGTCGATCCTCAGGGAGATGGTATTTCCTATGGATTGTGAATCGTCTCACAATTGAGTTTTATCTAACGATTTTCTGGGTTTTGAGGTTTTGAATTCTAAACTAACAAAGAACATAAATAAAAACAAAATAATAGTAAATTAAAATGAAAACAATAAAACAAATGATGAATTAACAATAATGAGAAGCATCTAGGGAAGTAGGTTCACACATGTAGATTGACATATTGATGAATTTGGGTTTAGGATATGCGAATAATTCATTGCGCGTTCGTAAAAATGGTGTGTTCATTACAATCATAGATCAGATGGTCTAGCAGGCATTTAGGCGATTTACTAGGTCTTAATCCACTATGTCATGCTTTGTCTATTCAAATCTCGTATGTCTACTTTGGAAAAGAATTCCATACTAGTCAATGATTGTGATCAGGAATCGTCAACTATCGTTAAAGTCCAAACATGCATAGACACAATGTTTTAAAGGCACAATTTCTTTTATCCAATTGTCATCTTTTAATCAATCTAACATGGCTACCCTACACCCTAGAAAGGTGACTACTCACTCATGATTATATTTATGTTTAAGATGATATTAACAATTAAAACTAGGATATACATATTTAGTTGGTTTTTGATAATAATTTTAGACTCTCTATGAGGCGATAATAACGACGCTATTTAACAATCTAAGGGATGAAACTATGATTATAACAACATGAAAATGAATCTAGAATAACATAAATAGAAAATGACAATCATATGGAAGACAATAAAAGATAATAAGTAAGGGATAAATTAAGAATACCTAGGGACGATCAACAATGAAAGTGATAACGATAATAGAAATCTCTTGCATAGAATAATCGTTCCTTGAATTACAATTCTTGAACCCAACAAAGTAGATCACAAAGATTGAAATTCTTATTGAACTAAACTAATGTTTTGATAAGAAATGGACATAAATACACTAAGAACAAAAAGACAAAAGAAGAAATGATCTAAACTAGAAAGACTAGAAACTAGAGAGAAAAGAAAAGATTATTCTAAAGAATGTTGTAAAGAAGATTGTATAAGATGAGATGATATGAGATGAGAGGCTAGAGCATCTATTTATAGTATTAGGTTTTCGTGGAGAAGAGGTCGGGCATTAAACACATAGGACAAAAGTAGGAAGAAGAAGTCGTCATGCTCGGATCAGCAAGGATACCCGATCGGGTACACACTTACCCGATCGGGTAAGTGGTCTTCTGGAAGCTCTTGACTAACGTTTCATCTTCCTTTGCTTTGACTTGACTTCCAACATTTCCCTTGACTTCTTCAATCGGGTTTGTTGATAGGATTTGATGTAAAGTGATGAATATTAATTGATCTTCCGGTAACTACGAAACCGTCTTTGCTTCTTCTCTCTTTCGAATTAGTGAACCTTCTTGAAATGCCTTACACTTGGTCAAGCTTGTTTCTTCAAATCGTCGGGTTTTAGGCAAATGCTTGAAAATTTAGAAAAAGGGCGTAAAAACGTCACTTTCCCCTATAAAACAGGTTAGAACACAGGAATTCGCCTAGAAGACGATATTAGCTCATAAAATGGCTTAACAAAGCACAAATGACAAACAAAACCGAGCTAAAGTGAGGGTTAAAATCATACAAATATTCACTTATCAGTAATGCAGGCGGCAATTGTAAATAAACAAAAGAGGAAGAAACCACAACCAGTAAATAATGAGGAAGAGGAGGAAACACTAGCACTAGCTAAGAAGTTGAAGTCTGCCAAAAAAAAAAAGAATAGCAAAGATGAAAAGAAAATGACACTGGTGAAAGAAAACGAAATTATAGAGCAGCTTGAGTTGAAAAATAAAAAAGCAAAACCAATTCAGACGAAGTGTAGGCCGGGGCAGTTGATTGAGTTGATTGACGGACTTACTGATGGCCAAAAGAAAGTTGTTATTGAAATAGGATTTGTAGGCTTGTTGCATCTAAAAGTGACTAAAATTCCACATGGAATTATGCATTTGATTTTAAAGGCCTTCGACCATACATGTGACATGTTTAGAACAAAGAAGATGGAGTTTCTTTTGACGAAAGATGATGTCTATGACATCTTTCAGCTACCTAGAGGAGGAAAGCAGGTAGTGCTTGCGCAAACAGGTAACACGGTTGCTGTGACGGACACCAAACAAGGTGGAAAGACGTTAATCAGCGGGTGTATCCTGGTTGTTATGCTGGCCTATTTCCATCGGTTTGATTTCAGAGAATGTTTTGGCACACACCCTACCTCTTATCAAGCATTGGAATGATAAGGACTTGTTGAAAAGGGTGGGTGATGAGAAGAAGAGTGGACGATTGGGAAGTGCGCCAATCTCGAAGATTGAGTACCCCATTAGTCAGAACCAACAAGGTAACCTAAATATGCATGTTTTTTTATTACTATGTAATTTCGAATATCATAGAAAATATTCTTTGATATCTATTATACAAAAGTGTATATAAAAAGTGATATTGTTGTTCATAACGTGTGATAATGTTTTTCATAATGTGTGATATTATTATTGTGAAAAAACTATACTTAAGTTTAAGAAATGGAAATACCTCTTATAAGCTGTGCCATATTTTGTTTAATCAGTAACATCAGAGTCAGTGCAATATCAAATCAAGAGCAAGATGATGAATGTGAAGAAAAAGATGGCTACTTGATGGTCAACCTGCCTAATGGTGTTGAAACTGATGAACAGATCAAAGCAAGATCAATTGATGTAAGCTCCCTTGCATGAAAATTAAGATGGATTTATGTGATATTGTTATTACAGTAAGTGATATTTTTTTTAGTAGGCTCTGATACTAACTGATATTGTTATTGCAGTAGTGTGATATTGTTTTGCAATAGTGTGATATTGTTTATAGTAGATATGTATGAACAAGTTTGTATGAGTTTAAAATGTTGAAGAATGTTGTAATATTTTAAAGCAGGAGTGTGATATTGTTTAAAGTATGTTGTGATATTGTTAAAGCAGGAGTGTGATATTGTGTGGCTTTGACATATTTATTTTGTCATTTGACAGCGTGCTCATGAACTTTATCTACGTATGAAGGGGGACAATGAACTGTTCTATTCAAGATACGTAGATAACATGAAGAAGATAAGCAATTTGAAACAAAAACATACAGTGCATGAAGAGGGTACGTCTGGAAAAGGTGGTGAGAATGAAGACGTCAATGCTGAAGAAGAGAATGATAATACCGAAGAAGATACATCAGCTAAAGAAGATATTATAATGTCTCAAACACAGACTTTCCTTAGAGACCCTGACTATCATGCCTTTATGGATGGGTTGATAGAGAGGGATGTTGAACTTAAGAATATCAAACAAGGTTTGCTATCGTTTGACATTTAGACTGACATGCTGAAAATCCAGTACAAAGAATTGAATAAAGGATATGGGGGATGTACCGATAAGGATCTTATGAGTGATGAGGATGTAGATGGCAAGGATACTGAATGGAATGAGGAAGTTAACGACGGTACAAATTTGAACAATGGAGATGAGAAGCAAACTGATGAGGAAGAGGCTCGTGTGAACGAGATTATAACAAAAATTGGTGGAGGAGTAACGGGTCCAGTCGAGGGGGAAGTAAATAAGGGACTTAATGATGGCACAACACATCCGGAGACAACTCAAGCGAACGAGGTTATACCTGAAAGAAAAGGTGAGAACAGGAATGAGAGTGAGAACAATAAAGAAACAAAAGGTGTTCAAAATGATGATGAGGACACTTGTGCGAACGAGGTTATTCCTGAAACAAAATGTATCAGTGATTATTTGTTCCACTCAAAAAGAATACCTGAATGTGCAGCTGTGGTGCCTAGCGATTTGGGTTGTACTTTGGACTGTGGATTGCCGGATAAGGATTTACCTGTTGTGTCTGAATTTTTATTGGAAAATACGGATTTGTTTGAGAATGTGTTGAAGCTTCGAAAGGATGTCATGGATTATTGCTTCCTTGATGATCATAATATACAAGGAGTATAAGTATTTAAAAAAATAATAGTATTCGATAGAAAGTTGTTCATATTATTGTTCAAAAACTAATCATAGTTTTTTGATAAAATTGTACAGGAATACTGTCTTTCAGTTTGGAGCCTATCATGTTATATCAAAATCCGATATTGAGTCGTTGTTGCCTGGAGAACTGATAGAACATAATGTCATCGAAGCATGGGCATTACTGCTAAATGACTTGCAAATGACAGAAAATGCCAACAACCAACCCATCTGAATCTTCTATGGTATTGAACACTCGGTATGTCTACTTCAAATACATATTTTTTATTTAATCAACTCCGTTCGTTAGTCATTCTGAAAATTAGCAATTTGTCAAGTGTGTCAAAGAGACTTATCATGTGCCATTATGACAAAACCAGGGGCCCCTAACGAAGTTGAATGTCATGAGTGAAGATGATATTGATAGGGGCAAATATACGACAAAAGTATATGGTGCATGGAATACATGGTCGACCTTTTTTAACCAACCGCTTAATTTGGGTGCAGATATGGTAAGAGAAATGGATAATTAACATAATAATTTTCCAAATAATGGTTAATATTGTATTGCCAAATAATGATACTTTATTGCCTGTGTTTTTTCTTAGGTATTCATTCCATTACTTCTGCACGAGCATTTTTTCTGTGTGTGCATTGACTTCACGAGGAAGTTGGTGTTTTATATGGACAACAAAACTCGTGAAGATTTTGAGCGATCATCATACACAAGCTTGGCTGTTTGTGCTGTAAGTGTTTCATTAATAAAGAAAATTAGTATCTACAAAAATGTGATATTGTTAGAACAACTATGTGATATTGTTAGACCAACTATGTGATATTGTTAGACCAGATATATGATATTGTTAGACATGAAGTATGAAATTAATAATATATGAATAATGGGAGGAAAATAATGTGATATGTGGTATTGTTAGACCAGCTATGTGATATTGTTAAACCAGCTATGTGATATTGTTAGACCAACTATGTGATATTGTTAAACCAGATATGTGATATTGTAGGTCGACACATATGCAAGTCATATGTGATATGTGATATTGTTAAACCAAACTACTTAAATTATGATTTATTTTACAAATATGTAGGTCGACACATATGCTGACTTCCTCATTAGCAAAGGTCATGAACATGGTCTACAAGCAAAAAACTTCGATATGCAAAATGTGCCCTTTATTTGGCAATCCGATGAGAGTAACGTAGACTGCGGCTTGTTCATGATGCTTCACATGATGTTTTTTGTTGGTGAGCCATTTGATTGTGAGCTTTTTAATAGGAAAAAGAGAGAGCTATATAGGGCAGAGGTTGCAGCGACAATGATATTGAGTGATAAAACTGAAAGTAGGAGTGTGGTCCTTGAGCAAGACAGCTGAATGAGATGAAGCCTAAAATAATACAACCTTTGTTGAGAAAGAGGGAAAAAGGTAACAAAAAGAAGAAGGGAGGAAAGGGTGGGAAAAAGATTTTTCACACTCCAAACTCAAAAATAAAAGGTTAGATTCCCCTACAAAATCTTTTATCATATACTGAATTTAATTAAGAAAACTCTGATATAGTTCATGATATAACCGCTATATTTTGTAGCCATTATAGAAGATGGTTCCGCGAGTGTCTTGGGCAGCAGCAGGCGTGGAGTCTCAGATGGGCTTGGAAGCACTTTGGATTGTGATCGGGGGAATGAGAAAATACTCCTTGTCTCCAAATTTATGAGGAATAACCAAGCCCTTCTTTCAAACATGTTGACTTTGAGAAAATAAGTGCTTCACTACCGCTTGTTGAACGACTACGATTTATCATCAGAGTAAGATCCTATGCATCTTTGATAAATATTAAACATACTGTTCTTGGTGAAGTGTGATACTGTATAGCTTAAACATACTTCATCAGTGATATTGTTCTGCATAAGGTGTGATATTTCTTTAAATAATGCGTGATTGTTTCTCAGTATCACAAAACTAAAAATATTAATTGCAATATTGTTGATGAAAATGCTTACATTTCTTTTGGATCAGTGAGGTTGTTGGCCAATTCAGTGAAAAGCAGTACCTGAAGAGAGGGGATATAATGTCCTTGTTGCCAAATGTGCATGTCAATACCGCTGTGATTGAAAGTTGGGCAATAATTCTAAACGACATTGAAGACAAAGAAAATTGTTCAACAAGTTTAATGTTTTTTGGAATTCAACACATGGTAAGCTATTATATTATTTTATATATGTACATTTTCAGAATTCTGAAAACTAGTTTGACGTCATAAACACGAAACAGGCTGCTATAAACTCTTTGAATGAACAGGAAGTGGAAGGGACAAATGATAAAGAGAAGATATTTGCAGTTTGGGATGACCTTATGTTAAAAAAACAACGTTGCATTAAACTATGAGGCATATATTATATTTATACCGATGGTATGGGAAGACCATTACTTATGTGTTTGTATAAATTTCAAATGCGACATGGTTGAAGTGTTGGACAACACGGTCTATCCAAACTGGGAGAAATCAAAAGTATACATGCTTGGAGATATAGTGGTATGTTTATTTAATAAATATGAAATGGTTTAACATTTGATTTTGTGGTTAATGATTGTTGGTTTATGAATAATCACTGGTTTCATAAACAAAGAAAACAGCAAATTAGTATCTACAAAATTGTGATATTCTTAGACAAGCAATGTGATATTGTTAGACCAACTATTTGATATTGTTAGACCAGATATGTGATATTGTTGCAAGTTGTTCCCATTTTATATTCTCGTATGAATAAACATTATTGATTGTTGGTTTATGAATAATCACTGGTTTCCTTTTATTTTATAGGCTTCATACATGAGTGACTACCTAGAAGATAAGGAGGTGCCAAGAGCAGAAGAGATAATTGATTTTGAGATTGTCAATGTGGGCTTTAAATGGCAAACTGAAGAGCTAAACAATACCGAATCTGGAAATTTCTTAATGATGCACATGATCCGGTATGAGGGGGAAATATTTGAAGCAGACTTGGAGCACAAGGTATCTAGGAGATACTATTGGGGAGAAATTGCAGCGTCCTTGCTTTTAGCTGATATAAATGAGAAAAGGACAGCTTTGCTCGATAATGTTAACCAGTTCAAAACTCGGAAAGGCGAAGTGTGGGAACTCCTAAGGGAAAATAGGAGAATCAAGGGGCCTTCTAGAAAGGAGAAAGGAAAAGAAGCTCATGTTTCTGTTGAGAAGGAGAATCCTGTTGAGAAGGATAACCCAAAGATTGACACTGAAATGCCAATACTTCGCAACTCTCCTAGGAAAAGGTACAAGAGTGTTCCAAATCATAGGGGTGGTAGGGCTAGGAGGTAAAGGTACCGACAACAAGTAGATTGATAGACCTAGTAAGGTGTGATGTACTATGTTATTGGTAATGATATTCTGAATTCAAGAAGAGTGACTTTGGCTCTTAAGTACATGGTGAATATTGTATCTCAGCGTTTAGATGATTTGCCATTTATGATATTGTTTTGTATACAAAGTGATATTGTTTTCTATGTAGTGTGATATTGTTTTAACTTCTGAAATTGCTGATTGAAACAATATCACATATCTGGTCTAACAATATTACATATCACAAATCACATATCTGATATTAATTACATAACGTGTGATATTGTTGGTCATAACATGTGATATTGTTATTGTGAAAAAAATATACTTCAATTTAAGAAATGGTTCGTAACTAATTACGTGTGATTTTGTTTATAACGTGTAATGTAAACCGCTCTATTATGTTCATAAACTGCTATACGTCATATATACCTCATATAAGATGCTATATAGTGTATACAAAAGTGATATTGTTGTTCATAACATGTGATATTGTTGTTCATAGCATGGCATATTGTTGTTCATAACATGTGATATTGTTGTTCATAACATGTGATATTGTTTTTCATAACGTGTGATATTGCTGTTGTTAAAAAAGATATATAATTAACTGGAAAATAAAATAAGAGAAGAAGCGAGAGAATTCTTGGAAAAAATTGAAATGTGATATTCAACAAGATTCTGCCTTCTTACGAGAATATAAAATGGGGACAACTTGCAACAATATCGTAAAGATTTAAAAGTTCTCTATATAAGAGAAATGAATACAAAAATTTGCTCAATTGTTTATATAGTTTCTCAATTTGATATTGTTAGACCAAATCCGAGAGTGAAGAAATATGCACAAGAAATATGCTCAATTGATGGTGTACTACGTACTGTTAAAGGACATCCAAGGGTGAAGAAATCTGCAAAAGGAAAACAAACAAAACAACAAATTAGTATCTACAAAAATGTGATATTGTTAGACCAGATGTGTGATATTGTTAGACCAGATATGTGATATTGTTAGACCAGATATGTGATATTGTTAGAAATGAATAATAGGAGGAAAATAACTAACCTCGGAGGCATTATCAGCGGATTGATGTGAAGAAGCATGATCAGAGGATGAATGAGGACAGTTACGCTTATCATGATGTGCCATTTGCTTACAATTATTGCAAAACCTTTTCGACTTTTGTACCTTGGCAATGCACTGCTGTTTCTTAGACGTCAACCTCTTCCCACTGCCTTTATTTTTTGATTCCACAGGTGGTAATATATGTAACTCAGTTGAAGACTGACACCCCAGGAGCATCTCCAACTCTTGTTGTTTTGTCATTGTTTCCGACAGCGGCTGCAATTGTTGTCTAAATGTCGTAAGCAGATGGATGAGCTCGGTTACTTTAGGTGCAGGTTGAGCTTTTAACATAGTCAAGGTGGAGTAGAACTCTGACCAAGCAGTTGAAATATGCATCTTGCTCACATCCGATGCCGTAAAGTCGTCCATCAACTGCCCATTTACATCATATAGGGGAATTTTTTTGGTATTCTTTGTCCATCTACTAAGAGTTCTTCACCCCTTTACCTGAGAGAATTCATATAATGTGTTTGCATATGTAGCCTTTCTTCTCAAACAGCTTGCATGAACAGCTTGCATCCCAAGTTGTAGGATTAAGTCCCACAGTGTACGTCTTCTGAAACATGGAATCCTCAACATCAAGGAACCTTGTAGTGGCCTCCCTCGATGAATCTCCGGCACTACATGAATGCAAAGAATCGACACACTGCTGCTGGAAATCGTAAAACAGTGAGTGTGTGTAGACAGTGGACGCGTGAATCTCGAGTCGAAGAAGGGTTTTGGTTTGAGGTAGAGAGTGGTCACTATCTCTGTCAAGAGACTTTTGTCTATATCGTTGCTGATCCATAGCACTCTGGAAGTGCAACCAAAACTCGACGAGGGTGCCACGGGGATTTTCAAACCGCTTGAAGAAGCTGTTTTCACTCTCAGACCGTTGGGTTGTTCTTAAAAGACAACCTAAAGGAATGTCACGATAATAATCGGGAATCCAACGTTGACGAATAGAAAACATATAGCTCAACCATCCATTATCTTCCATCTGAAACTCACTGATCAACCCAGACCACCTCTCTTCAAAGTCAGACGGCTCTAGGTCACAATCCCAAACAACAGAATTTAATCTGCTTACAAAATCAGTCTCTTTCGCCACTGTTGGGCCTACCTTTTCAGGTAACTTCTGCATGATGTGCCACATACAAAGCCGATGTGCAGCTGTCTTAAAAACAGCGGGAACTGCAGTCTTCATAGCATGGCATTGATCGGTAAAGAAACAATGAGGTTCCTTTCCACCCATAGCATCTAAGAATTTCTCGAAAATCCAGTTAAAATTCAGGTCATTCTCCCTAGACATAAGAGAAGCACCGAAGGTGACTGACTTCTTGTGATGGTCAACGCCAGTGAAAGGAGAAAATATCATGTTGTACCTATTAGAGAAAGGGTACTACAGTTAACCAAACCAATCTCACAATATGTGACTTTGTAAATATTACAGTATCACACGTAATGTTTAACAATATCACAATTATGCATAAACAATATCACAAATATAACAAGTCTGAATATAAAATCTGCAAAAGATATATGATGTGTACAAGTAAAAAAAGAGAAAAGAGAATGTTGTTCATATTCAACAAAAAGGATAACATTGGAAAAAGGATAATATAAGAGTAAGAAGATTTAAAGGGTAGCATTTATGTTCAATTAATAAGAATTTAATTGAGAAAATAGTTGGCAGTTAAGTATGTAAAACAATATCACACTTTGGATGGAAGAATATCATGACTAACTGAAAACAATATAACATTTATGTTTTAAAAAAACCCAACTGATATAGTTAAATTCGTGAATCAGCAATAATTGATGATGATATACAGTGAATATAAGAAAATAGAAGGTTCTACCTATTAGTTGAATAGGTTGGATCAAATGTCACCGCCTCACCATATAAAGAGTAATTACGACGTGCTTCTGCATCAGCCCGGAAAACACGACACAAACACTGGTCCGCATCGACATCAAAGGCATAATAAAAGCCTTCCCTCGTTTCAGAAAGTTGTTGAAGCTGATTTATAAACATTTGGGCATCTTGCTGCCCTATGAACCACTTGATTTCCCTTCCAAAATTCTTAAAACCAGTCAAAGAAGCTCCAATATTCTGATACCCATTAACATTCCTTATAAGCCATGAAACTAGTAGTTGGGCCTATATTGATCTTGCAATGATCAACGATTATTTGTTTTTGGTTTAGAGTAAGTTTTCGTGATTTTTTATGAAACTCTTTATACTTTAGGGGACAAAGTAGGTGGTTATGAGAAGCATGAAACTGAGAAACAACAAAGAATGGTACTTGAACTTCGTCAATTGTTTTGAAGATAAGTTTGAAGTAAATCTTGGCTTTACAACCGATCCTAGTGATCTTAGTCTTCTTCGGATCATATCCCTTGCCCTTTTTCTCGTCTTCTTCAACAGGTGGAGGCAAAACTGTCTGCTTAGAGTCCCTAAAGCCTTCTCGGGTACACACAATCAGTTTTGACTTTATATCGCCATTACGACGAAACCTTTTAGTTGAAGACAATCTTGGTTCAAATCCGCATGCTAATGCATAAGACTCATAAAACGCAACAGATTCCTCAATTGTAGAAAAAAGTTGACCTACACTAGGTGTACATTTAGGGGCAACATTTCTCTTCCACTCCTCAGAACCACCAGGGGTCACGCTCAAAGCAAGATGATTCCCAGCAGGCACATCAGCATCTTGTAAGCATAGTGGAGTAGAAATAGACTCAACAGAATTAAAGGTGTTATCAACAGCAGAGGTTGAGGCAATATCTCCTAGCAAGAAAAGTAATTTGAGTTACTAGGATAACATGTGATATTGTTAGACCAGATATGTGATACTGTTAAGAGTTATATGTGATACTGAATATATGTTACGTAATGAAAGGTTTAGATTGAACACTATATTTCAACATGTGATACTCTTAAGGATAATACGTGATACTGTTTAGGACAAGATGGGATACTGAATATAGCTTAAGGAGTAAAACAATAAGGTAGAACACTAAATTTCAACATTGATACTGTTAAGAATACTCTTTGATACTAATAACAAGAATAACTAGATGAGAACAACAAATCAATTTAAAGGAAAAGACGACAACAATACATCGATTCAAACGATGAATAAACACATAAATTAAAAGATAATAAGATTAAATTCAGTGAAACAGAAAATAGAAGCCTAATTAACATATTAAAAATCTTGTAATTAGGTCAATATACAATCAGTCACAAAAAAAGAACAAATTAGGTCAAGTAGAAACTAAAGGAAAACAATAAATCAATTTAAAAGAAAAGATGACAGCAATAAATCAATTAAAACGAATAATAAAGACATAGATTAAAAGATAATTTGATTAAAAGCTGTAAAACGGAAAATAAAAACCTAATTAACATATTAAAAAGCTTGAAATTGAAAATTGAGAATTAAAAAGAAGAGAATATAATACCTGACATTGAAATTAGGGGAATTAATGAAGAAAATATAATATAAGACGGAGAAGATGAAGATCGACGGAGAAGATGACGATGGATGGAGATGAAGATGGACGGAGAAGATGATGATCGGTGGAGATGAAGACGGGCGGAGCAATAGAACGAAACAGAAGACGACGAAGAGATTGATCAAGGTAGAGAGAGAAAATCACAGAGGAGAGATAGTAGAGAGATAAATTGAATGTGAATTGTGAGGGAATTGTGAGGATTGAATGTTAAATCCTAAAATATAATATTCTCGTATGAAGAAACATTAATGATTGTTGGTTATGAAAATCACTGATTTCCTTTTATTTTATAGGCTTCATACATGAGTGACTACCTAGAAGATAAGGAGGTACCAAGAGCAGAAGATATAATTGATTTTGAGATTGTCAATGCCGGCTTTAAATGGCAAACTGAAGAGCTAAACAATACCGAATCTGGAAATTTCTTAATGATGCACATGATCCGGTACGAGGGGGAAATATTTGAAGCAGACTTGGAGCACAAGGTATCTAGGAGATACTATTGGGGAGAAATTGCAGCGTCCTTGCTTTTAGCTGATATAAATGAGAAAAGGACAGCTTTGCTCCATAGTGTTAACCAGTTCAAAACTCGGAAAGGCGAAGTGTGGGAACTCCTAAGGGAAAATAGGAGAATCAAGGGGCCTGCTAGAAAGGAGAAAGGAAAGGAAGCACATGTTCCTGTTGAGAAGGAGAATCCTGTTGAGAAGGAGAACCCAAAGAGTGACACTGAAATGCCGATACTTCGCAACTCTCCTAGGAAAAGGTACAAGAGTGTTCCAAATCATAGGGGTGGTAGGGCTAGGGGTAAAGGTAGTGACAGCAAGTAGATTGATAGACCTAGTAAGCTGTGATGTACTATGTTATTGGTAATGATATTCTGAATCAGCAAGTACATGGTGAATATTGTATCTCAGCGTTTAGTTGATTTGGCATTTATGATATTGTTTTGTATACAAAGTGATATTGTTTTCTATGCAGTGTGATATTGTTTTAACTTCTGAAATTGCTGATTGAAACAATATCACATATCTGGTCTAACAATATCACATATCACATATCACATATCTGATATTAATTCCATAACGTGTGATATTGTTGGTCATAACATGTGATATTGTTATTGTTAAAAAAGTATACTTAAATTTAAGAAATGGTTCGTAACTAATTACGTGTGATTTTGTTTATAACATGTAATGTAAACCGCTCTATTATGTTCATAAACTGCTATACGTCATATATACCTCATATAAGATGCTATATAGTGTATACAAGAGTGATATTGTTGTTCATAACATGTGATATTGTTGTTCATAACATGTGAAATTGTTGTTCATAACATGTGATATTGTTATTCATAACGTGTGATATTGTTGTTGTTAAAAAAGATATATAATTAACTGGAAAATAATAGAAGAGAAGAAGCGAGAGAATTCTTGGAAAAAATTGAAATGTGATATTCAACAAGATTCTACCTTCATACGAGAATATAAAATAGGGACAACTTGCAACAATATCGTAAAGATTAAAAAGTTCTCTATATAAGATAAATGAATACAAAAATTTGCTCAATTGTTTATATAGTTTCTCAATTTGCTCAATTGGTATCAGTGCAAATCCGAGAGTGAAGAAATATGCACAAGAAATATGCTCAATTAATGGTGTACTAGGTACTGTTAAAGGACATCCGAGGGTGAAGAAATCTGCAAAAGGAAAACAAACAAAACAACAAAATAGTATCTACAAAAATGTGATATTGTTAGACCAGATATGTGATATTGTTAGACCAGATATGTGATATTGTTAGACCAGATATGTGATATTGTTAGACCAGATATGTGATATTGTTAGACCCGATAAGAGATATTGTTAGGCCAGATATGTGATATTGTTAGACCAGATATGTGATATTGTTAGACCAGATATGTGATTGTTAGAAATGAAAATGGAAGGAAAATAACTAACCTCGGAGGAATTATCAGCGGATTGATGTGAAGAAGCATGATCAGAGGATGAATGAGGACAGTTACGCTTATCATGATGTGCCATTTGCGTACAATTATTGCAAAACCTTTTCGGCTTTTGTACCTTGGCAATGCACTGCTGTTTCTTAGACGTCAACCTCTTCCCACTGCCTTTATTTTTTGATTCCACAGGTGGTAATATATGTAACTCAGTTGAAGACCGACACCCCAGGAGCATCTCCAACTCTTGTTGTTTTGTCATTGTTTTCGACACCGGCTGCAATTGTTGTCTAAATGTCGTAAGCAGATGGATGAGCTCGGTTACTTTAGGTCAGGTTGAGCTTTTAACAGAGTCAAGGTGGAGTAGAACTCCGACCAAGCAGTTGAAATATGCATCTTGCTCACATCCGATGCCGTAAAGTCGTCCATCAACTGCCCATTTACATCATATAGGGGCATTTTTTTGGTATTCTTTGTCCATCTACTAAGAAGATACTTATCATGTATCTTCTTCACCCCTTTACCTGAGAGAATCCATATAATGTGTTTGCATATGTAGCCTTTCCTCTCAAACAGCTTGCATGAACAGCTTGCATCCGAAATTGTAGGATTAAGTGCCACAGTGTACGTCTTCCGAAACATGCAATCCACAACATTAAGGAACCTTGTAGTGGCATCCCTCGATGAATCTCCGGAACTACATGAATGCAAAGAATTAACACACTGCTGCTGGAAATCGTAAAACAGTGAGTGTGTGTAGACAGTGGACGCGTGAATCTCGAGTCGAAGAAGGGTTTTGGTTTGAGGCAGAGAGGGGTCACTATCTCTGTCAAGAGACTTTTGTCTATATCGTTGCTGATTTATAGTGCTCTGGAAGCACAACCAAAACTTGACGAGGGTGCCACGGGGATTTTCAAACCGCTTGAAGAAGTTGTTTTCACTCTCAGACCGTTGGGTTGTTCTTAAAAGACAACCTAAAGGAATGTCACGATAATAAGCGGGAATCCAACGTTGACGAATAGAAAACATATAGCTCAACCATCCATTATCTTCCATCTAAAACTCACTGATCAACCCAGACCACCTCTCTTCAAAGTCAGACGGCTCTAGGTCACAATCCCAAACAACAGAATTTAATCTGGTTACAAAATCAATCTCTTTCGCCACTGTTGGGCCTACCTTTTCAGGTAACTTCTGCATGATGTGCCACATACAAAGCTGATGTGCAGCTGTCTTAAAAACAGCGGGAACTGCAATCTTCATAGCAGGGCATTGATCGGTAAAGAAACAATGAGGTTCTTTTCCACCCATAACATCTAAGAATTTCTCGAAAATCCAATTAAAATTCAGGTCATTCTCCCTAGACATAAGAGAAGCACCGAAGGTGACTGACTTCTTGTGATGGTCAACGCCAGTGAAAGGAGAAAATATCATGTTGTACCTATTAAAGAAAGAGTACTACAATTAACCAAACCAATCTCACAATATGTGATTTTGTAATTATTACAGTATCACACTTAATGTTTAACAATATCACAATTATGCATAAACAATATCACAAATATAACAAGTCTGAATATAAAATCTGCAAAAGATATATGATGTGTACAAGTAAAAAAAGAGAAAAGAGAATGTTGTTCATATTCGACAAAAAGGATAACATTGGAAAAAGGATAATATAAGAGTAAGAAGATTTGCAGGGTATCATTTATGTTCAATTAATAAGAATTTAATTGAGAAAATAATTGGTAGTTAAGTAAGTAAAACAATATCACAGTTTGGATGGAAGAATATCATGACTAACTGAAAACAATATCACATTTATGTTTTAAAAAAACCACACTGATGTAGTTAAATTAGTGAATTAGCAATAATTGATGATGATATACAGTGAATATAAGATAATAGAAGGTTCTACCTATTAGTTGAATATGTTGGATCAAATGTCACCACCTCACCATATAAAGAGTAATTACGACGTGCTTCTGCATCAGCCCAGAAAACACGACACAAACACTGGTCCGCATCGACATCAAAGGCATAATAAAAGCCTTCCCTCGTTTCAGAAAGTTGTTGAAGCTGATTTATAAACATTTGGGCATCTTGCTGCCCTATGAAGCACTTGATTTCCCTTCCAAAATTCTTAAAATCAGTCAAAGAAGCTCCAATATTCTGATACCCATTAACATATTCCTTATAAGCCCTGAAACTAGTAGTTGGGCCTATATTGATCTTGCAATGATCAACGATTTTTTGTTTTTGGTGTAGAGTAAGTTTTCGTGATTTTTTCTGAAACTCTTTATACTTTAGGGGATAAAGTAGGTGGTTGTGAGAAGCATGAAACAGAGAAACAACAAAGAATGGTACTTGAACTTTCTCAATTGTTTTGAAGATAAGTTTGAAGTAAATCTTGGCTTTACAACCGATCCTAGTGATCTTAGTCTTCTTCGGATCATATCCCTTGCCCTTTTTCTCGTCTTCTTCAACAGGTGGAGGCAAAACTGCCTGCTTAGAGTCCCTAAAGCCTTCTCGGTTACACACAATCAGTTTTGACTTTATATCACCATTACGACGAAACCTTTTAGTTGAAGACAATCTTGGTTCAAATCCGCATGCTAATGCATAAGACTTATAAAACGCAACACATTCCTCAATTGTACAAAAAAGTTGACCTACACTAGGTGTACATTTAGGGGCAACATTTCTTTGCCACTCCTCAGAACCACCAGGGGTCACGCTCAAAGCAAGATGATTCCCAGCAGGCACATCAGCATCTTGTAAGCATAGTGGAGTAGAAATAGACTCAACTAAATTAAAAGTGTTATCAACAGTAGACGTTGAGGCAATATCTCCTAGCAGGAAAAGTAATTTGAGTTACTAGGATAATATGTTATATTGTTAGACCAGATATGTGACACTGTTAAGAGTTATATGTGATACTGAGTATATATTACATAATGAAAGGTTTAGATTGAACACTATATTTCAACATGTGGTACTCTTAAGGATAATACGTGATATTGTTTAGGAGAAGATGTGATACTGAATATAGCTTAAGGAATAAAACAATAAGGTAGAAAACTTAATTTCAACATTGATACTGTTAAGAATACTCTGTGATACTAATAACAAGAATAACTAGATGAGGACAGCAAATCAATTTAAAGGAAAATACGACAACAATACATCGATTCAAACGATGAATAAACACATAAATTAAAAGATAATAAGATTAAATTCAGTAAAACAGAAAATAGAAGCCTAATTAATATATTAAAAATCTTGTAATTAGGTCAATATACAATCAGTCACAAAAAAAGAACAAATTAGGTCAAGTAGAAACTAAAGGAAAACAATAAATCAATTTAAAAGAAAAGATGACAGCAATAAATCAATTAAAACGAATAATAAAGACATAGATTAAAAGATAATTTGATTAAAAGCTGTAAAACGGAAAATAAAAACCTAATTAACATATTAAAAAGCTTGAAATTAAAAATTGAGAATTAAAAAGAAGAGAATATAATACCTGACATTGAAATTAGGGGAATTAATGAAGAAAATATAATATAAGACGGAGAAGATGAAGATCGACGGAGAAGATGACGATGGATGGAGATGAAGATGGACGGAGAAGATGATGATCGGTGGAGATGAAGACGGGCGGAGCAATAGAACGAAACAGAAGACGACGAAGAGATTGATCAAGGTAGAGAGAGAAAATCACAGAGGAGAGATAGTAGAGAGATAAATTGAATGTGAATTGTGAGGGAATTGTGAGGATTGAATGTTAAATCCTAAAATGTTCATATCAAACTTTCATATCATAAATCGTCGGACCTCATCTTTCTTCATATCAAACTTCATTTCTTTTAACGAAGTGTTAAATCTATTTTGACCAAAGCTTTTAGGTTCACGAATTTGCAGCTAATGTAATCGTATAAAATACGATATGAAATTGTGGCCTTTACAGTTATACTCAATTTAAATTCAGACTAAATTGAGAATGATGTTTAATACTCTCTCCGTCCCGGTCATTTGTTTACCATTCCCATTTTAGGGTGTCTCATTCATTTGTTTACCTTTCTATATTAAGAATGTTTTCTATGAGTAATTTGGAGTCCGAATGAGACTATTTTCAACTTGTCATCCATCAAGGACCACCACAAATGGTACCCTACCATTTTCTTAATAATTGTACCAAAAGTAAAGGTAAACAAATGATCGCGAGGGAGTAATTAATGGTGTATGTAGAAAACTAGAAATACCGACGAAATATTGGACTAGTCCTAGAAATCCCAAAGTGTAATTACCAACCAATTGCCAAGTGAATAAATTAAATTGCTAATGTGCTTCAATAACTCGTTAAATTAATTACATAATTTTCAAAATTGGTCTTGCGCAACCAAAAAAGTACTTATACTAACTTAGCATTGAAACGAAGCTTGGAAACATTTGTCAAACTTTATCAATATTTACATTGATAACTAAAATTAGATGAAGCAGAGTAACGATGGAATTCTATGAAAAAGATGAGATATGCATGTCATATAGGTGTTTATGTACTTGTACGGAGTAACAAAAATTGCAAGTATGAGTAATTTTTACTATTATAGTTTTAAAAAACACGATTAATTTTTATTGTCGTCTTGAGCTTTATATACGAGCCCACAACTCAAACTTCTCAACTTTGTGAATTCCGATGTATGTACATATAAGAGTAACACAAGAATAACATAAGAAGAATACAAGAGTAACACAACAGAAACACAATAATAACACAAGAGTACAACAAGAGTAACATTACCACAAGAGTAACAATAGAATAACACAAGAATAATACAAGAGTAACACAAGAGTAACATAAGAGTACCACAAGAGTAACATAAGAGTAACACAAGAGTAACATAAGAGTAATAATAGAATAACACAAGAATAATACAACAGTAACACAACAGTAACACAAGAATAACACAATAGTACCACAAGAGTAACATAAGAGTACCAGCAGAGTAACATAAGAGTAACAATAGAGTAACACAGATTAACAATAAATGACGGTAACATAAGAATAACACAAAGTAACACAAAAAAAAAAGTAACATAATAAGAAAATTAGAGAACCTTTAGAACATAAGAATAATATTGTTTAAGCTAGTGTGCTAATAAACTTATCACGCATTTGATATTATGTGTTTAAGCAAGTGAGCTAAGAAAATTATATAAGGATAATCACACTTTCTTTTATTATGTGTTTCTCTTGTTTTATTCCGTGTCACTCATGTGGTATTTTTTAAACTAGTGAGCTAATAAACTGATCACATAATTGTTATTCTGTATTACTCTTATGGTATGTTTAAGCTAGTGAACTGATAAACTTATCACACATATGTTATTATGTGTTATTCTTGAGTTAGTCTTGTGTTACTATGTGTTACCCTTGTGTCATTGTTGTGTTAATCTTGTATTAGTCAAAGGTTATTCTTGTGTTATTCTTGTGTTACTATTGTGTTATTCTTGTATTTTTGTGTTATTTTGTGTTACTCTTTTGTTATTCTTATGTTATTCTGTGTTATTCTTGTGTTAATCTTGTGTTACTTTTTTGTTATTCTTGTGTTAGTACGTGTTACTCTTGTATTATTTCATGAAATTCTTAAACAATTAGCTTTTCCTACCATTTTGAGTAACTCTTTACGTTATTTTAATGCTATACCAGGCTCTTCTTATTAAACAATCGTTACCCATGTCACGCCACTTTTATTCTTTGTTACACAAGCACTAACAAGCTGATTTAATTATTAACAAGCTAGAGAAAGGTGGCTTGATTAATTGATAACACATTGTTTTAATGACTTTTGACTCATATTTGAACACTTATTATATAGTCGTATTTGTTACCCGTTTCATTAACATTCACTCATTTGATTGTTACATAGAAAATGATTTTGCAATAATTACTCTATGTTACATTAGTGTTATTTTATGTCAGTCCCATAAAATAAATAGTGCAAAATAGATGAACAAATAAAACAAAGAACAAGACCACCATGATAACATAGACACTAGACAATGTGCGTTTTCTCATGTGACTCTTCCTGATTATACAATACAGGCTTGCCATCAACTTACTAAGTCGGCCATTGTGCTTGGCTTGAATCGTTGAGTGTTATTCTAATGTATCATGAGTCACTATCAACATGTGGTGCATCACACCGTTATATAGTTATATAAAAGTTATCACAGAAGACAAACAATTTTGTGAACAACTCATTAAACAAGTTGAATAACAATAATGGGTCGATTCATCAAATAGAATAACATCAATTCTAGATAGTAAATTAAGAAAAATACAACTAGTATCTTGTGACTTAGCTTGTAGGCTTGTACGTACGTCTCCAGTGGCAAATCAAAGTTCATGTCGGTAAAGACTGCATCCGAGTAGAAAATAGTCGGAAATCAACGAAATATAAAATTACTTTTTATTCATCAATTTGACTCCAGTAAGGCAATTTTCTAGTCATCTTGTGTTAAATGAACCACAAAATTGATGAATTGATTTTTAATTGTTGAAATTGAGAAGTAATTAATGTTGTTACGGGTTTTCCCCAAATTTCCAGGGTTTTGATTATTTGAAGATCCCAATATGATTTTGTGATTGATTCTTCAAATATAAGAGTAAAAAAGGGAATACAATGATTGTAGCCGAGAGAAAATGAAGGGAAAAGGCAGAAGATAGAGGTAGACATAGAGAAAGAGTTTTCATTTTCAAGAGATGGAGAACTCAGCGAAAAAGAGAATGAATGTGACTCTTTAATGTCAGACTTTGTTTCACTTATTCTGTGACAACCCTCGCGAATGCGGAAATAAAACCTAACAAGCATGTGATTTATATAGCGGAAAATACGGTGTTTTTAAAACTTTTTACATGCAAGATAGAAATACGAGGAATGTCAAGTAAATACAAACTAAAATAGAATATACTACAAAGAGACGTAGTCTCTCAAAATGTATCAAACATCAAAGTTATTAGTAAACTAGCTAAACAACGTCTAGAGGTAATTCATCCAGGCCAACGCCCACTAGCTCACACCCGAACCCAAAATACCACATTAGCAAAAAGCCATCCAATCAAGCAACCTGTTCATCCATGAAAAACATGAACGCCACAGTCAGTAGGGAGTAACTCCGGGTTCTCCCAGCCATATCACATTAAACGTACATAAACGGAAATACGAAAGTAGAAGCATGCATATATAGATATACATATGAAATACGAGAAGGATAAATAAGGCAATTCAATATATAAAGATAAGAGCATATGAAGTACAAATCAGTAACCATCATGTTATAGAATGACTCGGAGATGACAGTCTTAGGCAACCATACACTCTCACTAGGGCTTGCATCTCACCGTTAGCGGTGTAAGTTTGATAAGATTGAGACTCGACAAACAAACCATGCCAAGTCATCCAAAGGTCACAAATAATCAATCATATAATCATCCATTCAAACGTACAGTACGTTGACGACATCTCTCACGGTAAATGACACGCACTAGCACCGTGTACATGCAAGTATGATTAAAAGGCATCCACGGGATACAACATTTCCCTGAACGCATACACGACGATATGAATACCCGGTCCTAGTCTAAACCTGGCCAGACTCTCAAAATAAACCATTTTCCGATTTGACAAGCGATGACATTTCGCATCCAAGACTCGGTCAATCATAGACGTCGAGTACCCCAAATTCGGTCAACCTTCACGAAAGAGGCGGAAAAGAGCACGAGCCTCACAACAAGCGGTACGCTACATGCAAATGACACCACCTCGCAAGTATACAACATTTGACGGCCGGGTCGATCAACGCAAAGCGTTCGCCTCCCAACAACGTCGTCATATGCCCACTAACACATGCAATTAAGCAGTAAGGATACACTCCCCGTTGCAACATTCCAGCCTTACGAACGTGGAGGTAGCCAAGGGAATGAGAGTAAAAAGCACATAGGAAATTAGTGCTCAAAACGTAACATTTGTAAAACTGACTCAAAGTGGGACATATCAAATACCGTCACAAAACATGCGATACAAGCGAAGGGATTATCATATATTCAAAACATTAATATTCAAAGTCAAACGCGAAAGTCAACAAAAGTCAAAGTCAAACCCGAGACCCGAGACCCAAACCCGACAATTTGGAGTGGGCTACAAACAAATCATCAATGCAAGAAGACCAAGTCCAAAGGGTCAAGGAAAGTCAAGGCGGAACTAGAATTCAAAGGGTCGACTTTGGGAAAAACTGGCAGCATGAAACGCTGCCAGCGTCCTCACGACGCTGCCAGCGTCCTGTCTCAGGCACGCGATCCTTCATTCTCCGACTTGTCATCAACATACAACCATCATCATTTATCATCACAAACCATCAATTCTCATACCAATTATCAACTAACAACCACCATCATCAACAACACAATTCCTATGATTACTAACCTTATTCTAAATACGATTTCTAACATAGAAAACACACTAAAACACGTAAATGATATCGAGTAACCCTTCACCGTTACCTTTTCGCGTCTTCAATCCGCGTCGATGTCCTCTTCTATCAAGAAGTAGTCTTTGTCGGGGTCTTGGAGGTCACCACCTCCAATTAGATAATAAAAGATGAATATAATTCACCTTTGAGAAAGACGGATAAATTGAAAAGCGAGAAAGACGGTAATTTTATTACCAATACGGATAGAGGACGATGAGAGGGAAAGAATAAGACGAACTTTAATGAATTTGAGCGAGTAATGAAGGCGTAGCGATGATCTTAAGATCGATCAAATATGAAGTTTAAGCTGTGGGTGGTTACTTGGCGAGGAAGAAGAGAAGTTGAATGTGGGTGAGTTAGGGTTTTAAGGGAGTATATGAGGGAGTAAGTGGAAAACATATGGGAAAAGCCCAAAAACGTCTTAAGACGTAACTTACTCAGAATCTCGCGTAAAGTCCGAAAACGAACTCGAAAACTCTAAATTAGACACGGGAAATTTAATACTAAACTAAAACCAAATTTCGCTGAAAAGTATCCGTATAATATTTTTACTATAAAAATAGCTTACATTTGCGGGTGTTACATATTCAATTTCAGCCGTTGTTTTCCTTAATTCAATGGTTTAGATTTGTGAGTACCAACTCACCGTAAGAACCAAACTCACGAGATCCCGCCTCTATATATATAAATGGAATCACATAACTCCACCTTCTTTAGGTGAGCCCGTAAGTCCTTATCTAAGCCCTTGATTCTAATAAAATGGAAGGATGTGATTAAAAGGGAAAAAAAAACACAAACTGACATTTCCTATGCACTAATTACTTTTTCTCTCTCATATCCCACTTTCCCATAAGTAATTAATTATGTCTCTCTCCCTCATTAAACCAATTTAATATATTATAAGTAAAACAAACCATCTATATCAAACCCCAATTTCTTTCTTTCCTGTAAAACAAAGCCCCAAAATAAAATTAATGAGAAGAAATAAGGTCATCGTCTCAATCGACATCCATCCCCAACCTCAAACTCTAACTCCTAACTGACTGCTCTTCATTGGAGTCGTGACCAAAGGTAACCTGCTTCAAAATTATTTAGTTTTGCTTTTTTTTTATGTTAATCTTATCATTTGATAGTATTCTCTTATCTTTGATTATTGCAATCTTTTTATGTTAATTTTTTTTATTTTTGTTATCACAGTGAGAATGAGAAATATGGATTCATCACAACAAACAAGTTGGTTGAAATTTTTGATTGAAGTTTGTACTGTGGGTTCTTTTTTTTTTTTTTGTGTGTTCACTACTTTTTTTTGTTCGTTGTCACTTATCAAAATATACATTATCATGGAAGGTGTGCAGGGAAAGGCTACCACGATGGTGCTCATGGAAGGTCGTTGGCGTAACTCCAAAATAGAGAGAGTGTAACTTCAGTATTAAAAAGTGTAATTTCAAATAGATTTTATATAACTTCAATTTTAAAGGGTGTAACTTTAAATATATAGTGTGTAATTACAAATAGATTTTGTGTAAGTTTAATTTTGAAGGGTGTAACTTTAAATATATAGTGTGTAATTTCAGTTCACAATCAGTGTAACTTTAATTTGTAATTAGTGAAACTTCAATCAAATAAGATATGGTGTAATTTCAATTAACAATTAGTGTAACTTCAATTTACAATTAGTGTAACTTTAATAAACAATCAGTGTAACTTCAATTCACATCCGTGTAACTTCAATCACAATTTATGTAAATTCAATTTTCAATCAGTGAAACTTTAATACGTAATCATACTAGATGGATGTAACTTCAAGTACATGGGTGTAGTTTTAAGTATAAGGGTAACTTCAACTAGATGGATCTAACAATTTGTGTAACTTCAATACACAATCTGTGTAACTTCAATACACAATCTGTGTAACTTCAATACACAATATGTGTAACTTTAAGACACAATCAGTGTAACATCAATTACAATTAGTGTAACTTTAATTTACAATCAAAGTAACTTTAATCTGCAATGAGGTCACTTCAACCAGATGATTAAATTAATTAATAAATTTCAAATAAATATGATGAAACTTCAAGTAAATTGAGTATAACTTCCAACGGATATTATGTAATTTATGTATATATGGTCCAATTTTAACTCTATGACTAAATTAATTAATTAATCTCAACTAGATCTGGTGTAACTTCAAGTGTACATCATGTAACTTCAATAAAGATATGGTGTAACTTTAAGTAACTTCAAGTGATAGTGTGTAATTTCAAGTATATGGGTAATTTAGAAAATTAATTTCAAGTAATTTGGTTGTAACTTTAAGCATATATGGTGTAAGTTTAAGTAAATATAGTGTAATTTTAAGCAAAAAGAAGGGTATAGTATAACGTCAAACAAAAAGGTGTAATTTTGATAAATGAACAGAAATCGAAATTTTGAAAACTCAATGGTGTACAAAAATATTACCATTGCGACGGGCTCGAAAAATTAATAAATTTAGAATCTTGTTTCGCCTAAATCGGAGTCTGAACGAAGATTTACGAAGTATTTTATGTACCCGATTTTACTTTACGCGGATTTGAAATTATTTTCTTAAATCAAATATTTTGATATTTGAAATATAAATCAAAACATGTTAATTCAATGAATCAATTGATAAAAAAGAGGAACTTATTGATTAGGTTAATTGAGAAAAAAATTATGAGAGAGAAAGCATTAATTACATGTTGGGTGTGTGTTTTTTTGCTTTTAATCTCAACCATTAATCTTGTAGAATCTAATGGCTTAGAGAAGGACTTATGGACTCATCCAATATTGTGTACTTACCTGAACATGACTCTCTCTTTCTCTCTCTATATATATATATGTTAAACTGAAAATAATCAGATTATATAAATGACAAATAAAATAAAATAATCATAACTTTGTTACTTAAATTAAGGAAACCAATAACAATCCTTCGTCAAATGACTAATATACGCTTAATCAAAATAATTAATTGTAAAATAATAAATCCACATGTCATAAAATGATTGGTTGTGTATGAAAAAGTCATACACATTGTGTATGTGTAGCCTTTTCGAAAAAAATCCTCCATTTCCTCTCATTCTTTTCGTGGAGGTCCTTCCATATAAAAAAATCTTCTTTCTTCATCAATTGGTAAGGTAATTACTTATTAAATTCAATCAAACCCATTTATTACATATTATCTTTTATTTTTGTTCATGTTGTCCTCTTAAACTAGTTTAGAATCTTACTACTTTAAACTTGATTACAAACTTTTACTATCCAAAATAAATATATATTTTACCACCTTGAAACTAATTTTATAAATCATAATATATTTTTAAGGGTGAGAGATTTAGATCCTTCCTTTGTATTAATCTTGGCCGAAAAAGAAGAAGGCGGTGACAACATCTTCGACACTCAAGAAGCCTTATTGACAATTTGTACTAGCTAGTGTAAGTGAATCATGACTAACCCTTGAAGATTTTATTTGCAAAAATAAGATTTTCATTGTATTGTTTGAAATTATTGAAGATGTTTTGTGACTTCAAATAATATATTTAATTTAAACTTTAACTGGTATTCATAAATTCTTATTTTAACTATAAATAGCTATCAATATAACAAAAACCTTCTTGATTATTATGAGTTTTTAAAAAAAACCGACCGTTGGTCAAAATGATCAAGTTTACCTAACTAGGGTCAAATGGGCCTATGACCCACCAGACCTAATGGTTAATTTTAGTGGCCGGACCCCGGCTTATAAATAGGGACAACATCGACTTTAGAAAACCGTAAAAATTAAATTACTTGCTACGCGTTTGAACAAAAGTTTTACCATGAAAACAAAATTTATTTTACCAAGTAGAACTTGGTTATGAGAATTAATAAAATCGAAAATTGTTTTCGAAAATAAAATGATTCTTTACATTTTATTGGTCATCTTTATGAGGTAGTTCAGAATCTTTACGAGGGGGAAAGCATGTTTATACTATTGTGTACGTATAACATGAAAGAATAGCATTTAGCTTAACCGTATAAAACCGTCTGTTGCGTGCAAAGGGTCTTTGGATGTATTGACATTGACTCGAGAGTAGGCGGGAGTGTGACCATACTTTAGGCGGGGACTTGATCAGTCTCGTACGTGTTAGGTGGATCGCATCCGGGTTTCCAAAGGTCTTGATGGATTGATAGACTTCGGGTATCATAGCCGGGTGGTGAGTAGTCCGTGGTGCGGGTATATCAACCCCACGCACTGGCTTTCGACCCTGGAGTTTAGAGGAAGAATTTAATTATAAACGTGCTTATGTCATAACGGTAAACAAGGTAATAATGTAAGCCCCATGATATTGGGATGATTGTCGACATATATGTTATTATAAGGATTTTGAATAAAGTATTATTATTTGAAACCCGTGTAATAATA
The DNA here is from genome assembly GCA_022085475.1 of Heliosperma pusillum. NCBI lineage: Eukaryota > Viridiplantae > Streptophyta > Magnoliopsida > Caryophyllales > Caryophyllaceae > Heliosperma > Heliosperma pusillum. The sequence continues at coordinate 40,999 of JAIUZE010045486.1, read as the reverse complement.
GGTCGGTTATGTTGTGATAAAGTTTTTAAAACAAATATTACGACCTCTTTATTTTACTTTTTCATAAACTATTAATATGTGATTTGATTAGTTGGTGATTTCTCATTTGATGTTACATATTTTAAAAATGTTGATCATCGATTCACTTACCTGTTGTTTTCTTTTACATACTTGTATATGACCTTCAACAACAAATTCCGTTAGAAAGAAGACCGACTCTTTCCATGGACTTTGGCTTCCATCTTGAAGATGGGATTAGCTAGCTTCGATCCTTAATCTACATCAATAATATGTTGTAATTTCACTAAGTTAGGATAATGTTGAACACTTATGTAACAGTTTGAATTAGTGAAATAGTTAATGACTCGGATATGTAATTTGTCTTCCGTTGTTTCCTATTTTTGGACTTCAATACAAGTCTATAAAATCCGGGTTGTTACACCAATTACCTTTCGATCTTGCAAGACAAATTAGTCAAACTCTCACGGATTCACTCATTCACTCATAAGTGTTTGAAATGGTGAATTTTGTAAAGATAGACAGAAATAGAAACACTCACTCAACTTATGAAACATGCATGCAATCTAATTTGATATTAATTTCCCCAACTAATACGCTTTCATAATAAGACCAAAGTACATGTATTAAGGACAAAAGGGAGGCTAATGGGTGAAGGTATAGAAGTGGGTTCTGCCAAGGCACGTATGGGAATGTGGGGATAAGACTGGTAGTCGCAGCGACACTTACCAACCAATCCTACACTATAAAACACAAGCCATCCCGACTAGAGAAATCATCTTAAACTTTGACAAAAACAAGAGAGATATTAATATTACTCTCTAAATATGCATTAGACTCTAGCACATTCCCTTAAATAGATTAATTTGAAGCAACTTATTTTCCTTCTCTGTTTTTTTTTTCTTTTCGACTTTCTTTTTCAGTTTGCTCTTTTTTTTCTTCTTTTGCTTCAAACAACTTTTTCTCAACATACGGAATAATACACAATTGCTAACAGAAACTTACTGTTGGAAAAATTACTCAAAGAAAAATAAAAATAATATAGTAAAAATAAATTATAGGATCATACCTTTTTAACGGCACCAAATTATTAAGAAAGAACGAGATCACCTGGAATTTTGTTGGGTGAGTTGCGGAATCATCAGCTCTCCTCAAGACGATTCACGCCCTCCAAATAAACCACATGAAGTTTATGGCGCGTCGTCCCCAGGATAAAACCTCAACTATATAATAATACTCTCTTATCTGCGTATAAGAGAGGTGAAGCTAACTCACTCACGAAACACCTGACTATTTCTTGTTCAAACGTAATTTGGGAATGTTGTTTATTTGCTTTAAAATATGAATAACATTTTTTCCATACATGAAAAATAAGAAGTGTGTGCTCATATAAATAGGGTGAAGTACATATTTAGTCAACCACACATAAATCAACCTTTTTAATACCATAAAACATAATGTTTAATTCCAACATTACTCTCACAAAATTAATGGTGAATATAATTTATGAAAAAACTATTAAATCACCTTTTAAATGCTCAAACATTTATCACCCATATAATGACCAATAAATAAGGACTTTAAATGTCATAAAGGTTTTATGAAAAATGTTTGTAAGAAATGTTTATACACAATAAATACAAATAATATGTAAGTTAAATTCACTTTATTGTAAATAATAAAGTAGCTAATATAGTAATAAATGGTCAAAACTTATATTAATAAAAAGATTATTGAATAAATTTAAATATATTTTTGTTAAAATATATAACATTCCCCAACTTATTTTAACAAAAATAAAATTAAAAAATTTGTTTGAACAAATGTCACAAGAAGTCACGCATCATAGAGGTGGCACCGCCTTTAAACCTCCACTTGTGTTTTAGTTAACCACGTACTAGAAGCAAAGAGGCACCGCCTTAAAACTTTGACTACTTATAGGCACGTTGGAAACCGGACACGCATGACACCTTTGGTGTTTCAAAGCTTCTAAGGTCGCACGTTAATGGCCATGTGCATCATCCCAGCATTCGTGAGTGTATCTAGAAAATGTGCCCTCATTCTCATAGAAGCGGCCTCACTCCAACACTCATATAGGTGACCCATCAAGAATGCACTCGTGGTCAAGCATTCTTCTCACCCGAGCTATAGGTCATTAAGAGCAAAACCAAATATAAAATTTAAACATTTCTCGTACAAAATTGCGTTTTGGTCATCCTTAATAACACCACAACTATACATACCTGCACCATAGGGAGGAACATAAATAATAAAAGCCATAATCATTATATATATATAGGCATATCACCGCCATCATATGATTTGTTTTTCCCTTTGCCGGGTATCCTCACTACAAAACTTACACGGGAAACTGACGGAAAAAATCCGTCAGTAACACCCGAAAATCCGTCAGTAATGTCAATTACTGACGGAATTTTCGTCAGTAACGCACGTCACTTCAATTGGTAACAAAAAAATGACTTCTGACGGAAATTCCATCAGTAATTTGACTCCTAACGGCTTACTGACGGATGATTCGTTAGCCAATTTAGCAGAAACGTCAAGATAAACTTGACCGTACTGACGGAAATTCCGTCAGTTAAGTCAAGATTTCTTGACTTCACTGACGGAATTTCCGTCAGTAAGTCAAGAAAATCTTTACTTTACTGACGAAATTTCCGTCAGGAAGTCAAGATTTTCTTGACTTTACTGACGGAATTTCCGTCAGTACTTAATATAGTAGTGGCTGGAAACAGAAGCCTGCTGTCCAGCCACTGTACAATGCGTTTTTTTTGCATTGTTTTAAACGGTGAAAAATTCAACAAAACCTGCAATACAGAAAATACATTCGTTCACCGCAAAACGGTAATTCATACTCACATCGACCGCATGGTTGGGAATCAACAAAAGGCAATACAAATAAAGGGGAAGATCGATGGAAATTGGAAAAAGAATTCATTACATAAAATGTTAAAACAAATTCATACAACTTTGTTTTTACAAGCTTATAAATTCAACGGGTTCCCTAACTTAGGTAGATGATAAATTACTAACCTAAGGGGGTAACGGTACCTCCTCCATAACCGTGCCCGTCGTCCGCGTTGTCATCCCTTGGACGTGGAGGAGGGAAGTTGCACAAGTCCGGGGGAAGAAATTTCATCATAGCCGCTTGCATGGCAGCCATTTGCGCGGCTTGGCTCTCCATTTGTTGGTTATTGGCCCGTACTTGTGCTTCAAGGGCAAGTCGGGCGGCTCGCTCATGTTCTCGTTCATTCGCAAGTGCACTCAATTGCTCCTTCATTTGAGTATTCTCACTTTCGAATCGAGTTTAATCTGTAGGATTGTAGGAGAAAGATATGCGCGTGCACTTTTGTTGCATGGTGGATCATACCACACTTCTTTCCCCGTGTCTCCCATCCCGAAGAGCCTCGACTTCTTATCGAATCCATCTACCGCTTTGTAGTATGCACGGAATTCGTCTGGAGTCTCGCCAGTTGGCGTTGGCTGACTCATCTCCTCGGTGTAAGCTTCCTGAACCAACAAAAAAGAAATTATTGCTTGATCGGCTTATCATCCCACCTGAAAAAGATACATATTATTAGAACGAACGCGATAATAAAAGATAATAAAAGTTAGCGTAAAAGTTTAAATAAAATAAAGTTAGCGATAATAAAAGTTTTATGTATATTAGACATACACTTACCATTGGCCTATGTCAGGATTGCGAGACAGAATAATCCGCGTACTCTCCTGCTGCGTAGTCGGCATCGCCACCTGCTCCTGCTCTTGCTCTTACTCCTGCTCCTGCTCCTGCTCCTGCTCCTGCTCGTGGTCATCCGAGGCAGCCTCCTCCTTGTTCTGCTCATCATCAGCACGACGAGATCGACTACTGCTACCTATGATTCGTCTTATAAACCCACCTGCCATAAGTAAAAGCTATATACAATGGAAATTGTTAGGTAGTTCAATATATAAAAACCGTGAGCAAACTCTTTGAATTACAATGAAAAGTTTCAAATTTGATTATAATTGTATTATGACAAATAGATTACAACTCCTGCTCCTTACTATCACTATCACTACAAATCAACAAACTTTCATCATCTGAAAAAAGTATTCCGACTTCTTCATCATCTTCCTCATTTTGTACTTCTTGAATTTCTTCATCTTCTTCATCTTTTTCTTTTTGTTCATCAATGTCCTTGTCATACTCCCTTTCACCCCTTTCAACAACCACTTCATACTCATCCTCACGTTGTGTCTCTTCCACCAAAATTGGTGAAATTGACTGACTATTGACAACCACATCTTCTTGGAAGACAATTTCGTCAACATGAGCATCAACATGCGATCGTGACTTGATTTTAAAAACTGCGGACCATTGATTATCTTTCTTAGTGGTTGGATAAGGAGCATAACACACTTGATCCACTTGAAAAGCTGCCACGAATGGGTTATGTCCACGAAGTTTCTTTTTTAAGTTTACATCGACAAGTTCGTATACCTTATGGATACTAACTCCTGAAGGGGAATTATCAAACCAATCACATTTAAACAATATGGCCTTATAAATCCTGTGCTCGGTATAATAAGAAAGCTCAACTACTTCATTAAAGATTCCGTAGTAGTCCAACCCTTCAGTAGAATTCACACAAACCCCATTGCTTATAGTAGCTTTCGGAACATCAACTCCCTATTTAAAAGCACGAAATTTATAGCCATTGATAGAATATCTTCTCCATGTCCTCACCCAGTTACTTGGACCCTCTGCTAGAGCTATTATTAAAGGATCTTTCAATCTATAAGCCTATATATCAATAAAACAATATATTAATTATATTAAGATGTTATCTTCTCAATATTAGTTATAAGAAATTTAAATGTGATCTTACTTCATTTCCCAACCATTTCGAAAACCTTTTGTCATGTTTGCTCCAAACATCATCATTAGACGTGACATCAGGATATGTGAGTTTGATGTACGTCTCAAATTCCCTATAATAAGACGTGACATCATGACATGTTTTAATTAACGTTTTAACTATAATATATAAAATGAATTAATTTTATTAATAAAAGTTATTTGTGTATAATGAATCAATAACTTACTTTTCATAAGTCTATAAAAATTGCCCACAGTTTCTTAGCATATATATAAAAATGAGCTTCTTCAAACTCTTTTTCAATTAAGTACCTCGGTATACATTTCCCGGTAGTATTTCTCAAGTCATCATTGAACAACTCGGGTATATTTGAATCTAGTTGGTTATCGGAATTCACACCAACCTCCAAGTCCTTCTCTTTTGTGTCAATGTGATCTTCAAAATATAGGGAACAAAAATTTGAAATTTCCTCTAACAAAAAAGCGTTGCATATGGAACCCTCGACCCGAGCTTTGTTGCCAACCTTCTTTTTCAAATGATTAAGGGACCTCTCAAATGGATACATCCATCGATAGTGAACAGGTCCTCCAACCTTCGCTTCATAAGGTAAGTGAATAGGTAAATGCTCCATGGAATTGAAGAAAGAAGGGGGAAATATCATTTCTAACTTGCATAATATCTCCGCAATGTTTGACTCTAGATGTTCAATTGAATCAACTTTAATCGTAGAAGTACACAAGTCTCTAAAAAGTTGGCTTATCTCAGTTATAGCATTCCAAGAATTCGTTGGGAGTAAATGTTTCAATGCAACAGGAAGTAACCGTTCCATAAAGACATGACAATCATGACTTTTCATGGAATGCAACACCAAATATCTATGGTCAACACACCGACTCAAATCTGAAGCATAACCATCCGGAAATTTCAAACTAGCAACCCATTCGCATAAAGCCTTCTTCTCCGCTGTCTCTAAAACAAACCTAGATGATATGGGTCGTTTCAAGCAATACTCAAGAAAGTCAGCTTTACCCTTGGGGCCAAAAGAAGTTTTTTTTGTTACATTCATCACCGTGTTAATAAGCTGTTCAAAAACGTTTTTCTCAATGTGCATAACATCTAAGTTGTGTCGAATCAACAATGTCTTCCAATAAGGGAGTTCCCAGAATATGCTTTGTTTCCACCAACCTTCAGTTTTGTCATCTTTCAATCTTTTCATTTCTTCAGCAGAAGACTCGACAACTTTTGGTAAACCTTTTACCGAATCCCAGACCTCAGCACCGGTTAATTTGATTGCAACTGTGGTATCCTCAGATTTCCTATTCTTTAGAAAATGCTTACAATTGTTGCGGAAAGGATGATGAGGTTTCAAGAAAGTACGATGACAATCGAACCAACAAACCTTTCGACTATGTTTAAGAAAAAAGGTTTTAGGATCTTTTTGAAGACAATAAGGACAAGCACGGTATGTGACAACCCTCGCGAATGCGGAAATAAAACATAACAAGCTTGTGATTTATTTAGCGGAAAATACGGTGTTTTTAAAACTTTTTACATGCAAGATAGAAATACGAGGAATGTCAAGTAAATAAAAACTAAAATAGAATATACTACAAAGAAACGTAGTCTCTCAAAATGTATCAAACATCAAAGTTATTAGCAAACTAGCTAAACAACGTCTAGAGGTGATTCATCCAGGCCAACGCCCGCTAGTTCACACCCGAACCCAAAATACCACATTAGCAAAAAGCCATCCAATCAAGCAACCTGTTCATCCATGAAAAACATGAACGCCACAGTCAGTAGGGAGTAACTCCGGGTTCTCCCAGCCATATCACATTAAACGTACATAAACGGAAATACGAAAGTAGAAGCATGCATATATAGATATACATGTGAAATACGAGAAGGATAAATAGGCAATTCAACATATAAAGATAAGAGCATATGAAGTACAAATCAGTAACCATCATGTTATAGAATGACTCGGGGATGACACTCTTAGGCAACCATACACTCTCACGAGGGCTTGCATCTCACCGTTAGCGGTGTAAGTTTGATAAGATTGAGACTCGACAAACAAACCATGCCAAGTCATCCAACGATCACAAATAATCAATCATATAATCATCCATTCAAACGTACAGTACGTTGATGACATCTCTCACGGTAAATGACACGCACTAGCACCGTGTACATGCAAGTATGATTAAAAGGCATCCACGGGATACAATATTTCCTTGAACGCATACACGATGCTACATTTCGTATATGTAGACTAATTTCCTCCTGGTAGGACGACGATATAAATACCCGGTCCTAGTCTAAACCTGGCCAGACTCTCGGAATAAACCATTTTCCGATTCGACAAGCGATGACATTTCGCATCCAAGACTTGGTCAATCATAGACGCCGAGTACCCAAAATTCGGTCAACCTTCACGAAAGAGGCGAAAAAGAGCACAAGCCTCACAACAAGCGGTACGCTACATGCAAATGACACCACCTCGCAAGTATACAACATTTGACGGCCGGGTCGATCAATGCAAAGCGTTCGCCTCCCAACAACGTCGTCATATGCCCACTAACACATGCAATTAAGCAGTATGGATACACTCCCCGTTCCGACATTCCAGCCTTACGAACGTGGAGGTAGCCAAGGGAATGAGAGTACAAATCACATAGGAAATTAGTGCTCAAACCGTAACATTTTTAAAACCGACTCAAAGTGGAACATATCAAAAACCGTCACAAAACATGCGATACAAGCGAAAGGATTATCATATATTCGAAACATTAATATTCAAAGTCAAACCCGAAAGTCAACAAAAGTCGAAGTCAAACCCGAGACCCGAGACCCAAACCCGGCAATTGGAGTGGGCTAAATACAAATCATCAATGCAAGAAGACTAAGTCCAAAGGGTCAAGGAAAGTCAAGGCGGGAATAGAATTCAAAGGTTCAACTTTGAGCAAATCTGGCAGCATGAAACGCTGCCAGCGCCAGGCAACGTTGCCAGCGTCCCACGACGCTGCCAGCGTCAATGGACGCTGCCAGCGTTCTATCTCGGGCACGCGATCCTCATATTTCAACTTGTCAACTACATACAACAATCATCATTTATCAACACAAACTAACAATTCTCATATCAATTATCAACTAACAACAACCATCATCAACAACACAAATCCTATGATTACTAACTTATTCTAAATACGATTTCTAACATAGAAAACACATTAAAACACGTAAATGATATCGAGTAACCCTTCACCGTTACCTTTTTGCGTCTTTAATCGATTTCTAAACCTTCCTCCACTAGATAGTAATCCTTATCGGGATCTTGAAGGTCTCCACCTAAACAAAGACGACAAAAGATGAATATAATTCACCTTTGAGAAAGACGGATAAATTGAAAAGCAAGAAAGACAGTAATTTTATTAGCAATACGGATAAAGGACGATGAGAGGGAAAGAATAAGACGAACTTTAATGAATTTGAGCGAGAAATGAAGGCGTAGGATCGATATTAAGACTTGAGCAAATATGGAGGCTAGGTTTTGGTGTTTACTTGGTGAGAAAGAAGAAGAAGATTGAATGAGGGAGTTAGGGTTATGAGGGAATATAAGAAGGAGTAAGTGGAAAAGTTTATGGAAAAAGCCCATAACGTCTTAAGACGTAACTTACTCGGAATCTCGCGTAAAGTCCGAAAACGAAATCGGATTTTCTAAATTAGACGCGGGAAATTAAATTCTAGACTAAAACTAAAATTCGCTGAAAAGTATCCGTAATATTTTTAAATTACAAATAGGTTACATTTGCGGGTGTTACACGGTATCCGGATGTGGCCCAACCGGAAAGCATGCCATATGCAGGAAAATCATTGATCGTCCATAGTAATGCCACTTTTAATTGAAAATTAGGTTTCTTAGAGACATCGTAGGTATCCACACCGGTTTCCCAAAGTTCTTTCAACTCTTTGATCAACGGTTGGAGGTAGACATCCAATTTTGCTTTAGGGTTTTTAGGACCTGGAACGATCATAGAGAAGAACATAAATTGCCTCTTCATGCATAACCAAGTGGGTAAGTTGTACGGGGTTAGAATCACGGGTCAACACGAGTAAGACTTCCCGAATTGGCCATAAGGTGAAAATCCATCTGTACACAAACCTAGGCGAACATTGCGAGGCTCACTTGCAAATTCTGGATGCTCTCTATCGAAATGTTTCGACGCTCTCCATCACTTGGGTGTGCCATTGTCCCTGTTTCTCTTAATCGAGAGTTTTTATGATGCCAACTCATCTCACCTGCTATGTGTTTGGTTGCAAATAGTCGTTGTAACCTTGGCGCAAATGGGAAATAAGTCAGTGGTTTACAAGATATTCGCTTCCGGCCCCTTAAATTCTTTTTACCTTTATACCGAGAGGCATGACATTTGGTACATTCCTCAAGATTAGCATTTTCTTCCCAAAAATGCATGCAACCGGTAGGACATGCATCGATTTTCACATGGGATAGTTGGAGTCCCTTAAGCAAATTCTTAATCTCTTGAAAATTGTGCGCCATTTGATTATTTTTTGGAATAATGTCACTAATTAACGACATAAAACCATTGGCGCATCTAAGAGATAAGTTGTTCTCACATTTGAGTGCTACCAACCTAGAAGCCGCTTGCAACAAACTCAAACTACTTCCCTCATACACTGGTTGTTCGGCTTTATTTAACATTCTAAAAAAGGCTGAAACTTGGGGATGTGGGGGTTAACGAACTTCTTCATCGCTAAGGTCGTCAGGATTAAGTCGAGCCTCCATTATTTTCTCAACATTATCACGTAATGCATCTTCAACCAACTCCCGGTAAGGATTCTCACTAACTACGATACTACTTGAACTCTCTTCCGTAGCCAGTTTCTCACCGTGATACTTCCATACATAATAATTATCAGTAAAACCATTCGACCATAGATGATTTTGAACCTCCCTTTTCGATTTAAAAGCTAAGTTATCGCATTTCTTACATGGACACCTCATTTCACCGCCTAACTCCTTAAACTCACTAGATTGTTCCGCGAATTCAATAAACTCTTTCACCCCATTTGCAAATATCAGCTTGGGTTTCTTTTTTTCGTCTAATCTTTCATACATCCACTGTCGATCTAATCTTTTCATGTTATTATGTATCTACATTTAAATATATATATATATATATATATATATATATATAGAGAAAGGATCAAGAGAGTCCATCCCAAAAGAGTGAGTCCATGAGTCCTCATCCAAGCCCTTGAATCAAATAGATGAGGGGCTAGGATTAAAATAAAATGGAGGGTCAAGATTGTGAGACACACACAATCCATTCTCTTTGAAACCCTAATATAAATATCCTTTCATCCATCAATTTCACTCATTTTCACGTTCAACCACTCTCTCTCTACCTCCCTTCTCTCACTACAATCCTCTAAAATCATCTCACAAAAAAAACCCTAAAAAAAACCAAACCCACCGCCCCTCAACCCGCCGCCCCTCAACCCACCGCCACTCACCCGTCGCCCTCTCCTCCACCGTCCTCCTCTCCTCCAACTCCCCAGCCACCGCCATGCCCCCACCACGCCAGCATCACCCACTGCCACCCTCCTCCTCCCTACCGAAACACCTCCACCACCGAAACACCTCCACCACCATACACATCTACCGAAACACCTCTACCCTGCCTCCTCTCCCTCCGTCCGCCTCCTGCCTCCTCTCCCTCCGTCCGCCTCCTGCCTCCTCTCCCTCCGTCCGCCTCCTGCCTCCTCTCCCTCCGTCCGCCTCCACCATGCCTCTACCGCCACTCTTTTTCTTTTTTTTTGTTTTGTTTTTTTCTTTTAAATTTCTTATAGTTTTTAATGTTTTGATCTGAATTTTTTTAGTTACATATATATAAATTTATTATGTTTAGATCTCATTTTTTTTTAGTATAAATGATTAAAGTTACACAAAAAATAACTAAAGTTACACAAATGCAATTTTTTTTTTCAGGTTTTTATGTTTTTGTATTTTTCAAATATGGTTATTTTTTTTAGATCTTGTTTTTAATTTTTTGTTTTTTAATAAATTATTGTAGTATGTGTTATGTATATGCTTGAAGTTACACTATTAAGTACTGAAGTGACACTATTAAGTATTGAAGTGACACTATTATTATTGGTGGTTGTTGAAGTTACACTATTATTAGCTAAAGTTACACCATTATTAGTTAAAGTGTTCTTTTATGTTATTTTTACTTTCTAGATCTATTTTTTTTAATTATATCTTGCTTTTTTTTTATGTCATTTTACTTTTCCAAATCTGTTTTTTTTGTTATATTCTTTTTACATCTTGTTTTAATTTTTCAAATTTCTTATGTTTTTTTATTTAATTTTAGATCTTGTTTTTTTTTACTCTTAAAGACTGAAGTAACACTGTTAAAAGACTGAAGTAACACTGTTAAAAGACTGAAGTAACACTGAAGTAACACTGTTAAAAGACTGAAGTAACACTGTTAAAAGACTGAAGTAACACTGTTAAAAGACTGAAGTAACACTGTTAAAAGACTGAAGTAACACTGTTAAAAGACTGAAGTAACACTCTTGAAAGACTGAAGTAACACTCTTAAAAGACTGAAGTGACACGTTTAAGGACTGAAGTGACTTTTTCAAGGATTGAAGTTACGCTCGTAAAGACTGAAGTTACGCTTATAACACATCTTAGTTTGAAGTTACACATATAATTGTTGAAGTTACACTCGTATTGACTAAAATTACACTCATAAAAGGCTAAAATAACATAAAGTTGTCTTAAAGTTACATAAATTCAAATTAATATAATCGGAATCACAATTTAGTTTGAAGTTACACAAAGAATGGTTGAAGTTACACTCGTAATGACTGAAGTTACACTCATAAAAGGCTAAAATTTCATAAACTTGTCTTAAAGTTACATAAATTCAAATTAATATAATCGGAATCACAATTTAGCTTGAAGTTACACAAATAAGGGTTGAAGTTACACTCGTAATGACTGAAGTTACACTCATAAAAGACTAAAATCACATAAAGTTGTATTAAAGTTACATAAATTCAAATTAATATTATCGAAATCACAATTTAGTTTGAAGTTACACAAAGAATGGTTGAAGTTACACTCGTATTGACTGAAGTTACACTCATAAAAAGTTGAAGTTACAAAAACTTATTGTTACAATATGAAGGTAAGTGTAGGTGGAATTCATTAAACCCCACCCATTTTAATCTAATCTTGTCCCTCCATCTTGTTCTCATCTTGTCCCTTCATTTTTGTTCTAATCTTATCCCTTCATCTTGTTTTAATCTTGTCCCTCCATCACCTTCATCCAAAGGCTTGGATGAGGACTCATGGACTCACAAAAAATGGTGGACTCATTAGAACCTATCTCTATATATATATATATATATATATATATATATATATATATATATATATACATATATATATAGAGTCAAAATTCGGTGCAAACGAACACTCGGTGGAAAAAGTGAAAACGTACTACAAATCCATTATATATTTAAAAAGCTCGCTGCCAACATATTACTCCTACTAGTTACGACAAACTATGACAGTAACAATGACACTACATCTTCAACCCATAAAAGAAACCAACACTGATACCCTAAACCCAAATCGTCCTCATCTTCATCCACTACCACCATCATCAGTCATCGGCAATCACCACCATGAAGATATTCCGACCAGCTCCACCACTACCAACCGCCGACAAATAGCACGACCACCACTAGTGTAGATAACCCAAACCACCCTTAATCTCTCCACCATCACCACTCACCTGATGCCGTCGTCGGTGATGGCGATAACCAACAAGGGCGGCAAACACCATCAAGCATTCTCGTTGCAAAAAGTGAAGGGGTTTAATTTAATATCTAGATCCTCTATTAAAATAACACCAGTATACCAGGCCCCCATCCTCTATCACGCATACACGAAATTAATGTACCTGGTGTCTAATTTGATGCATCTCGAACAAATATTAATGTACCTAGTAATTAATTTTATGTATCTTTGTTAAGATACATAAAATTAGTGGTTAGGTACATCAAAAACTAGTGTAAATACATTGAATCGACAGGAAACCAACGTAGTGGATGAAATGAGGTTGTTGTCGCCGGCGACTTGCCATCTGCCATTTACCAATTCTACCAAAGATTTCCCGTTCGATTCCATCAGCCTAGCATCACATAATCTCATAAAGAGCCATATCAACGGCTCAAGTGGAGGTTACGAATAGCTTGAAGGAACCGTGATGGGAGCGACGGTCGGAGCTCCGGTAATGTTAGAGAAATAGAGGAGAATAATGGGGATGATAAAGAGAAAGCACCGACGTCGATGACGGAGAGAGCTCAATGTAGCTTGTGGTTTGCCATAGCACCGTTGACGGAGTGTGCTTAAAGTAGCCTGGATGTTGGCAACGTCTAGATGCGGCGGCGTAAGGGTATGGGCTTGTGGAGATGTCTGATAATGGTGGTGTTGGTGATTCATGAGTGAAATGTTATTATGGTCATCATCAGGGAGAAAAAATGGTACATTGGGTTTTGTAATTGAGGCATTACACGCGTGAGTCAATTTGGTCTTTTATTTATGCACACCTAGTTCGTTTCCACTTTTTCCACCGAGTGGTCGTTTGCACCGGATCCTAAATCTATATATATATATATATACATATGTATATATATACATATGTATATATATATATGTATATATATATATGTATATATATATGTATATATATATATGTATATATATATAGATTTAGGATCCGGTGGAAACGACCACTCGGTGCAAAAAGTGGAAACGACTCACTTCAAATACTAACACTATCCTTTTTCAATAAATAGAAAAGCCACTGACATTACTAATCATATTATTAACGTCCCACTACCCCCAAAGGCCCAAACCCAAATGTCCTTCCTCTCCATCCACGACCACCAACAGTCGCCGGCAACCACCACCATGAAGACATTCCGACTGGCACCACCAGAACTAGCCGCCGGTAAACAACATCACCACAGACGCCAACTCCCCACCTTCTTCAAGCCCAAAAAAACCGCTTATCTCCCCCTTCACCACTAATCTGATGTCGTCGTCGGTGACGGCGAAGACCATCGAGCATCCCCTATGCCAGCACAACTACGACGACACCATTGAGCCCAGAAACCCCTAAAATTCCCGATTATTAAACCCAGATTCGCATATATTTATTCACCTTATTATATCTACCATCCTTGAGTTCCTCAAACTTGTTTCTTCTCAATCTCTCTCCGCCCTATTATTCGTTGGACATATCTACAAATCTCCGGTGGCGACTCTCGCCGCCCCTTCTTCTACCTTACCACCCTATAAAAGTCAACTCATATCAATGTATCTACTGTAATCTTTGATGTATCTAGCCACTATTATAGTGTATCTTAACATATATACACAAAATTGGTTAATAGGTACATTAAATTTGGGTTGAGGTACATCAATATATAAATGCGTGAAAGAGTTAGAAAATGGGAAGAGGTTGTTGGGTTTGTGATCGTCGCCGATGACAGCGACCGATAGTAAATGGGGTAGGCGGTGATGGCAGGTGATGAGGTGGTGATGTTGTAACTGTTTGGGGTAAGTGTGAGGTGTTGCCGGTGATTTCCACGACTATGGTGTCGGTTGGTGACGCCGAAGGCGATGGTGCGTGCTCAAGCAAGGTGGTCAGGATGTGTTGTGTTGTTTATAGTCAAATGTGTAGGGAATTTGTCACAAGGGGATAATGACTTTTACGTAGTGTGTTGGGCCTTGTACCTTCTGTTTATGGGTTTTAATTATATGATTGTAGTACATTTCCACTTTTTGCACCGAGTGTTCGTTTGCACCGGATCTTACCTCTATACATATATATATATATATATATATATATATATATATATATATATATATATAAATGAGATCATGTAAGTCCACCATTTTAAGTTGAGTCCCTAAGTCCTATTATATGCCATTAGATTAGTTTAGATCAATGGTTGAGATTAAATCTTCAAAACACATTCTCCCACTACCTTTTTCCAATCCAACCAGGTAATCATTTCATTTGTAATTAAGATACACTCCACGTTTTCCTCTCTCTCCATTTACACAACTTTCAAAACATGCTTCTGACCAAATTACTGACTATACTCAGTTCATTCATCTTCTTCATAGTTTGTTTCTAATTCATCTTCATCTTCATCGTCTAATTCTTCTTCATCCTCCTACGAATTCTGCTTTAAGGTATTCTATCATCTTCATCCCCTCCCCTTTTTGTTTTTCCTTTTGTTTTAAGTTACCATTAACCGTTTTTTTTTTTCAATTATGCTTTAAGGTTTCTAATTATTCTTCATCGTCATTGTCTAATTCTTCTTCATCCTCCTCCAAATTCTGCTTTAAGGTATTATATTTTCCTGAACTAGTCTATATCATCTTCACCCCCTCTCCTTCTTGTTGTTATTAAGCAACTCATCGTCTTCCATCCATTTTATATTGTGTATCGTCTTTTCATCAGTTTTATATTGTGTACCCATTTCCCAGTTTATCGTCTTCCATCCATTTTTTCTCGAACTCATCGTCTTTTCATCTTCTATTTTTTCCTCAGTTTATCGTCTTTTCATCAGTTTTATATTGTGTACGCATTTCCCAGTTTATCGTCTTCCATCCATTTTTTCCTGAACTCATCGTCTTTTTATATTCTATTTTTTCCTGAAATTGTTGCTTTTATTTCAGTTGTTTGTAACCATTTCTCATATTGTGTAACTGCAATTGTATATTGTGTAACTGCAATTGTATAATGTGTAACTCCAATTATTGCTTGTTAAATTAAAATTAAAATATGTGACTTCAATGCTGCACTATGTAACTTATTTCAGATTTTTCCTCATTGGTGTGTTTTGTAACTTCAATGCCATACTGTATAACTTCATTGTTGTTATTATGTAACTTCAATTGATTAACCTTTAATATTAATCTGTAACTGCAATCCTATAATGTAATTCATTGATACCATACTGTGTAACTTCACTTTGTTTAGTTTGTAACTTCATTGATATGTTTTGTAACTTCATTCAGAATTATCTACATTGATATGTAGTGTAACTTCAATGCCATACTGTGTAACTCCTCGTTGTTATTATGTAACTTCATTGATATGTTTAATTTCAAGTGTTAATGTGTAACTTCTAAGTTTTTATGATTCCATAAATTTTGTTGTGTTTCTAGATGGATTCTTCTCAAGGTCAACTTATTCTTTCCGGGGACGCTCCTACCCAAGATATATCTATTAAATGTAGGGGGAAGAGGCTATATGAGCTTATTCCTAAGTTGAATGATGCTTAGAGATCCGCTGTTAGGAAAATGGGCTTTGGCGGGCTACTTCAGCTGAGGTTCAAGAATTACCCTCTTGAATATATATACCATTGTTTCTTTCAGCTTTCAACGATGACTCATATGTGTTCAGGGCATCCGAGTCGAAAGAGTTTATGTTGACCAAATACGACGTCCATGATTGCTTCCTTTTACCACTTGGTCCCAAACAGCTTGAGTTGGTACCTACTGGACGTTGTAAGAACTCTGATAACCCTGAGAACAAGGCATTGAAAAATCGGTGGAGGGAAGGTTACGGTGTGAAAAAGAAAAGTGACCCCGTCCCTTTGGGTAAGATATACGATGAACTTGTTGCTACTCGAGATGCAGGAGATCACTTTTGCCGGCTATTTGTTTTACTATGCATGTCATCATTTCTAGCCCCCACGTCAAACAACGGGGTAGATTTCAAGCTTCTAAAGGCGGTAGAAGACGTCAGCGACATTTCAAACTTTGATTGGTGTTCTTACGTATTAAAAGCTACAGTCGAAGCTGCACAAGATTCTAAGAAATCCCCAAAACATTTGCTCGGTTGTATTCCCTTTCTTATCATTACCTACTTTCAGCGTTTTGACTTTCGTGGTGAAGTTTGTGCCCATGATCTGCCATTGCTCCAGCATTGGGATGAAGAGAGGATTACCAGTAGGATAAAGGCTGAGGTGGCAAGTGGGGGATTGGGTCGGCAGACATGGTCTTTGGTTAAGTATCCTCGCTCTGATACTGCTTCCCCTAACGCGCTGTGTTATAATAGAAGCGAACCTTGTCTACTTATTTTAAACACTCTGACGCGGGGTTTTCGTCGCCCTCCCCCGGTCAAAACAAAATTTATAATCTCAACTACTAATGCAGTAGCGGTAGTCGAGGTCGATCCACAGAGAGGTCAAGGATTGAGTACAAGTTCGTCTTAAATTATAAGCTAGCTACGCAAATCATGAAGTGGTAAAGATTAAGCTAATATCTAAGCTAAAAACTAAACAAGTAACAAAAATAATGGTCTAAACAATAAGAAAGGCCTAGGGCTCGATTACACCACCAACAAGTTTCTTTCACATTTATAAGCCTCTTTAACTAGTTGTCAAGCAATCGGTTTAAGAGGAAAACGCCTCAAGGTATCTTCCACCTCCCTCAGCTCCCGGGTTCGCGGTCAATACAAGTAGTCCCGATTACCTCCCTCCCGGGTTCGCAACCGATATCTTAGGACACAACTAGAACCCACTCTCATGGTATCCTAGCGATGGTCTAAGTCCTTAGGTCCGCATCTAATTTCTCAATTATCCCCCTCCCTTTCCCAAGGGTAGGCTTCTAATTGAAGGTCAAGGGCACCCCACCTCGGTTCCCACTCCCGTGTTCAACCTAAGTCGGTGAAACTAGCCAAGAGAAATAACCATAATCCCAAACCTAACCGGTTCCCACCGGTGGACAAGGGTCAAGGAGGAAGGTCAAGACACAAAAACAACAATATAAATTCCCTTAACCAATCTCAACCGATTATTCAACAACTCATAAAAACCGAGACCTAGTCATGTAAAATAAACAAGTCGGGGTCTAATCGAACCCTAGTGAGATTACTACTCACAAACCGTTTCTAAATTAAAATTAAACATATAAGCAACTATTCTAATTATAACAATAAACATGATAATACTAATAAAGATGGAAACTTTAACTAATAAATTGCATAAATAAATAAAGACAACAACTTTAAATAAATTAGAAGAGGGATAGAAAATTATACCGAACTTGAATTAAGGATGGATAAGATGAGAAGTTCTTCATACAATTAATGTAAATTAGAAGGATAAACTAATTCTAATTTAAGAACAATGATGAAAAGATGGAATTTTCCTATGAAATTGAAAGACGAAAATCTAAAATCTACCCTAAATTACTCTACCGACTGCCTTCTCCTCCTTTCTCCTGATCTCCTCCTCCTCTGTCTTCTCTTCTTTCTCCTGTTTCTTTTCGGCCCCTCTTTTCTTTTCTTCTTTTTTGCCTTTTTGGATATCATTTTTCTGGGAGATGTAAATGATATGGCCCAAGATGCCTTCATCCGTGAAACAAGGCCCAAATGATAATTTGCTCTTTGGACACACTCTCGTCTTAACCCGCTTTTCTCACTCGGTCTCTACTCAATTTGAACCTATAAATACAAATATACGAGAGCAGTACCAAAATTCCGAGAAATAGTACAAACAATCATCATTTGAAATTAATCGACTAATACGCTATTATAAGACTAAAATAAGTAAATAACGCTAACTCGAGTTATTAAATTGCGCAAATAAGGGATAAAATGTGGGCCAAAAATACGTAAAATAAAGTGTTATCACACTCCCCCCTCAGAGACTGATAAGAAGTTTATTCAAATCGAACTGCCTCCAAGAGTCGAGGATGACCATGAGTTGAAAGCTCGGGCTTTGGATGTATGTCTCTCTTATATTTTTTTGTGTTAAATCTCAAAAAATAATTTGATGCATGTTAAATATCATATAATGTCTCAAAAAATAATTTAATTCATGTTAAATTTACTGTTGTTGTAATTTTAGACTCTTTAATTTCTAACTGTACTCTACATATTGTGTACCTTTAATAGTTTATAATGTAACTTCATACCCTAATCTGTGTAACTTCATATCATATACTGTCTATTTAATAGTGTTCTGTGTAACTTCTTGATTATATAGTTTTTGGTGACTTTCATAATGTACTAAATTTCATATCTATATAATCATGTCAGGATGTACATGAGCTCTTTCTCAAGTTGCAGAGGAACGCTGTCGCTTTCCACGCATGGTATGCAGATGCAACAACGAAGATTAGACGCATATCAGATCAAAATGTTTGTCCATCAGGGCTTGCCCCTTCACAGTCAACCCAAGAGTTCTGGGAGGGTGAAGAACTTCATCGTTACTGCGATGAAGTTGAACAAATGGCCGCACGGTTGAATTAATGTGTTTCAAATGCACCTGTAATTCAGGAAACTCGTACGACTCCTCCTTCCGACCTTGTAAAAACTGGTAATGATTTGGCTCTGACAGCGACCGAGGTCGTTTGTGGGCTGGATGGACATGCTTCACCCTCAAAATCCTTGCAACTTTCTGACCGTATATTCGCCACTGCTGAAATTGACGAAGCCTTTCAGTTATCGCCAGAAACAGGTGCTGATTGTGAAGTACAACATCAGGCAATTAATGATCAAATAATGGGTACCGTTGATTTTTATAACACCGCTGAAATCAACGAAGTGCTTTTAGGTGATGTCGGAGTGGGTGCATCTCGGTCCATCTATGTCCCCCAGACTAATCTCATCCACCACCCTTTTTTACTTTACTCTGTTGATGCCCTATCTTGCATGGACGGGATCCCCGAGAACTTGGGTTGTTCTTTTGACTGTGGGGCACCTGATCCTAACCAGATTGTTGTTTCAGATTTTCTGTGCGGTAATAAGAGCATTTTCTCAACTGTATTTAGCTTGAGGAAAGATGTAATGGATTTCGTCTTTCAAAATCATGACCAGTGTAAGAGATTGTAAGTCGGTCTTATCCCTAATATTTTCCTTAGCCACGCAATTTTAGATACTGTTTATTAATTTTTGATCTTTTTTTTTATCGCTAAACTCTTTTTTTCTTTGTAATTTTGAAGTGAACAATTAGTCTCATACAACGACTTTTCCTGTGTAAATCGTGTAGATATGCATTCATTGCTTCCTGGTGTTCAAGTCTTGAATAATGTTATAGATTGCTGGTGTATATTATTGAACAACATCATGAGTGACGACTTTGCCAAAGGCGCAAGAAGATGTTTTTTTGGTCTCAGCCATACTGCAAGTTCGCTTTAATGTGTTAAGTGTAACTTTAATGCTTGATAAGTGTAACTTTAACCCCAGTATATGTAACTTCACTTAAAATTCAAGATGACTCGTTACTTATTTATTCCTCATTGTGTAACTTCATTGCTTATTGACTCGTTACTTGTAACTTTAACCAATGTATGGTGTAACTTCATTTAAATTGAAGTTGACTCATTACTTATTGTTTCCTCATTGTGTAACTTCAATGCTTAATAGTTGTAACTTTAACCGATGCATATGTAACTTCACTTTAAATTGAAGATGACTCATTACTTTTTGTTGTCTCATTGTGTAACTTCAATGCTTAATACGTGTAACTTTAACCACATTATATGTAACTTCACTTTAAATTTAAGATGACTAATTACTTTTTGTTTCTCACTGTGTAACTTCAGTGCTTAATACGTGTAACTTTAATCACAGTATATGTAACTTCACTTTAAGTTCAATATTACTTCTTACTTCATAGTAGCTAATATATTATGTCTAAACCGAATACATTACTGGACATTTGGAAGGCAAAAAAGTCTGGAAAAGACGTGGACTTGTCTCAAGATTTGTTTGGGTCATGGGACTTATGGATTGAATCATGCGTTTCTACATTTCATCTTGACGCTGATATGGTATTAAAAGTTGATTCTGCGTTTTTAATCAATTTCAAATGTTCACTTTTTTAAACTTCCCGCGTAACATAAGATAATCATCATGTAACTTTCATATTTACTCGTATAGGTTTTCATACCTGTTCTCTCTGGTGACGGCGATCACTATTGTTGTGCCTGCATTAACTTCTCTACAGAGCAGGTTGAGTATCTCAACAACCGCTCTTACGATGATGATTTTGAAAAGCTACCTTACACGGTCCTTGTACGCATCGTTGTAAAACATCTACCACAAACTATCAATTATTAAGTGGTGTAACTTCTAATATTTATTTTGATCGTTAAAATATTTTCGTCTTTTGCAACTGCTTCCAGGTTGATGGAATGGGAAGTTATTTGCTATCTAAAGGTTTAGAAAAAGGATCAAAGGTCAGCGGGTTTAAACTCCTAAACATCAATTTCAGTTGGCAAAGACAAGGATATTCTTTCCAGAATTGTGGTGTGTACATGATGTTACACATGTTGCTTTATCGCAGATCACTGTTTGATTGCGATTTAGGGAAGGCAGAGTCCATGAATCTCTTTCGAGCTGAAATAGGCGCTACCCTTGTTCTTAGTGACATTAACAAGTTAAGGGATGACGTGTTACCAAGTGTATTTTCCTTTTCCGAGGGTAAGTCTAAGTTATTAACTCCTGTATCAAGAGCGGACAACAAGCGGATGAGCGAACCTGAAAATAATTGTTCTATCACATATAAACGATGTCGTTTAGCTACTCCTTCTGCCGCTACGGCCAAGGTTTCGAATAATGAAGTTCATCACAAAGATCTGGGACCCCTAAGTCCTTTAAGTAGTCGTCGTCGTGGGAGGGGTGATGGCCTTGGTTGTTCTCTGGACTGTGGGAATGCTAATGTGGATATCCTTGTTGTATCGAAGATACTACGGAACAACACGGCATTATTCAAAGATTTGAAAGAATTAAGAAAGCACGTGTCAGACTACTGCTTCCTAGACGACAACAACCTTGAAAACGTGTAAGTTAACTGTCTATGTTTACCCATAACAGATTCCCCCTAATGCATTTCTAGTTCATTCTACCTGATGCCACAATGTATAAAACAGGGAGCCCCTAGCAATTTACGGACGTCTTAACAGGCTTCGTAGGGACGATATATTGAGCATGCTACCCGACGTTGCGATGTCCTCTGATGTTATTGAATGCTGGTCAAAGTTGCTGAACAATATAGAGTCAGATGAGAGCGGAGATGGAAGGATGGCATTTTTTGTGTTACGTCATACGGTACGATTCTTTCCCTGTAATCAAACACCCCCTAGTTATTGTCTTGTGCAATAAACCAGCTCTTAGTTATTTTCTTGTGTAATAAACCACGTTATACTGGTCGTTTGTGTAGGATGTTCTCATGCGGTTGCTGGCAGCACCTGCGACATGCACACCCGATGAAAGCAACGTAGACACTCTTTACAAACATTGGAACCTCTGGGTTAAGGACTGTGGGCGTACTCTGAATCTGAATGCGGACTTAATTTTCATACCTATCAACATTGATGACCATATAGCATGTGTATGTATCAACTTCAAGGCAAAAACGATAGACCTACTCGATAATCAGATTCATCCCCATCCGGATAAGTCTGATGTTGTTAAGGCGTCCACTATAATAGTAAGTTTAATCATAATATAATGTTAAAATAATTTTTATAGAACTGTATTTGGTCAATAATTTTTTTAATACGTAATTATGCGTAGGCTGGTGTAATGAGTGACTATTTGGAACATAAAGGTGTCAGTAGAGGGAGTGAAGTTGTTGCATTTGAGCATCGTCAAATAAAATTCAGCTGGTCAAGGCCTTTTCCAAATAACACTGAGTCAGGCATTTTTACAATGGTGCACATGTTGATGTATGAAGGAGAGACTTTCCAGAATAATGACCTTCTGACTAAGGTCAGTTGGCGTTACTTGGTAGTACAACTGGCAGCGACCCTTGTACTTGCCGATGTTAATGGGAGACGAGACGAAGTTCTGGAAAAAGTCCGTACTTTTGTGGCTAACAAACCAAAAATTTGGACATCAGTGCAAACCAAGCGTAGACTGGACAAGTTACTGCAGAAAAAGAAACAATAATTTTTTTCAAAAGGGCAATTATCTGAAACACATTGCATGACAGTGTAATTTTTGGGAAACCTAGCATGAAGATGTAATATTGGCTACAATATGTGCTGAATTTACTTGAACTTGTACCGAAGTTACATAAGTTCCATTTTGAACAAAATATGACAATGACAAATTTGTGACTTCATTTTTCAAATATTGTAACATCAGTATCTGACATTACTAAGTGGTTCCAAATTGTGTAACTTCAATGCTTAATACTTGTAACTTTAACCAATATACATGTAACTTCACTTAAATTGAAAATGACTCATAACTTATTGATCCTCATTGTGTAACTTTAATGCTTAATACTTGTAACTTTAACCAAGATATATGTAACTTCACTTTAAAATGAAGATGACTCGTTACATATTCCTTTCTCATTATGTAACTTCAATGCTTAATACTTGTAACTTTAACCGGTGTATATGTAACTTCACTTTAAATTGAAGATGAGTCATTACTTTTTGGTTTCTCAGTGTGTAACTTCAACGCTTAATGCGTGTAACTTTAACCACGGTATATGTAACATCACTTTAAATTCAAGATGAATCGTTACTTATTTGTTCGTCATTGTGTAACTTCAATGCTTTTTACTTGTAACTTTAACCAATGTAAATGTAACTTCTTCATGATTTATCACTGTGTAGTCCCAATAATTTTTGAAGGCAAACATACTTAAACATAATGAAAAGAAGCAATTAAAAACATATTTTTGTTTTGTCACTTCATCTAATGTCTTTCCTTGTCTATTAAGCTAAACCATCTTCTTCTTCGTTATCCTCGGCTTCCTTTTCGTTCGATGATTCATTCGATGGCGGTGGCCGCTCTGCGAACGGGTTTGGGCAGTTCCTCTTGTCATGATGTGCCATTTGCTTGCAGTTCTTGCACATTCGTTTCGGTTTAGCAGATATGGCAACAGCTTTCGCCTTCTTTGACAATATTCTCTTTCCACTGCCTTTGTTTTTTGAATGTTTAGGAGGTAAAACTGTAATCGTTTCGATGGCCTTACAACCAAGTAGTTGTCCCAATTCTTGGTGTTTGGTAAGTTCCTCCCCTGTCGGTGCAAGCTTCTCTCGAAAATCTCGAATTAAGCTGCACAAACTCTCCACATCAGCCTTGTCCCTACCTCTTAATAGCCCAACTGTCTCGTGGACTTCCGACCACAACTTGGACATTTCAATTTGTTTGCCATCAATTATATCTTTGTCCTCCGAGATGTGGCGGGTTGCGTCCTTCATCCATCTCTTAGCAATGTAATTAATCGGAATTTCATCGACACCATTACTTGAATAAATATTAATTATATGTCTGCAAAGTATAATAGATCTTTCGAACATTCTACAACTGCACTTTGCGTCATACGTACCTTCTCCAATCAAAACCAAAAAGGAAAATATTCAAGAAGTTTACCAACTGAAACATATGAACATTTAACATTACTAATAAAAACTTCAGACATGTAACTATAACTTGAGTATGCGTAACTGTAATGTGCATGTTTTGTAACTGTATGTTATAGTTAAAATCTAAACAGAGTAACATTTACACCAATTATATGATTTGAATATGTAACTCCAATACTCAATATGCGTAACTTTAAGTAACAGATTGCTTTGATACCTGGAAGTTATCAAGTATAATTTACATTCTACCGTCTATAAGTTCTAATTTCGAAGCTAAAATACTAAATCATACCTGGGCTAAAATGTATGTCAAAATTTCTTTTCCGTTGCACATCCTTAAGCGTAGTTATCTCTACTCCATTAATCTCTGAGAAACCCCTAACACTAAGTCCCTTTGTTGACTGTATAGTTTCTTCTCGGAAATCCTCAAATATCTCATGCGTGTACACTAATGACCCGTGCCTTTCAATAGGCACCTTAGAATTCATTTTTGGTGATGTTTGTCTGTTTTCATTATCAAGTTTCTTCTGAGTATGCCTTTGTTGGTCCATAGCACTTTCAAAGCGCATCCAAAACTCAACCAGCGTACCCGATTTGTGCTCGAATCTATTAAAAAAACTGTTTTCGCTCTCTGACCTTTGCGTGGTCCTCATAACACTCGCCATCGGCAAATCCCTACAATGCGCCATTACCCACTGCCTCCTTTTATTGTATGTATCAGCAAACCAGTCTTTTCCTCCACCTTCATGTTCATCCATTATCTCCTGCCAACGATCGTCGAACTCCTGTGGTTCAAGCTCGTCATCCCAGACAATTGTATTCAACTTCTTTATGAAATCAGTGTAATCTTGTGTTGAAGTACCATATTTGACTGGGACCTTGTTCATGATGTGCCACATGCAGAAACGGTGTCTTGCTGTTTTGAAAACCTGTGGGACAGCTTTAATAATGTCGGGGTCCTGGTCAGTGATAATATATTGTGGTTCCTTACCACCCATTGCACTCATAAAACGACTGAACACCCAATTAAAGGACTCCTTATTCTCTCTCGCTAGTAGTGCACCACAAAAAGTAACAGATCTTTTGTGATTGTTGACACCAGTGAAAGGTGTAAACACCATTGCGTACTTGTTTGTTGAGTATGTGAGGTCGAAAGATACAGCATCACCAAATACTGAATAGTTTCTTCTAGCAACAACTTTTGCCCATATAGCCCTGCTAAGGCTACCATCCGCATCAACCTCATAGTCGAAGAAGAAATCCTCCCCGGTTTCCACCATGCTCTTAAAGGAGTCGACAAACAACTGACCGTCCCTTTCATAAATGAAACACTTGACATCTCGATGGAAATTCTTGAAGTCGTTCAGGCTAGCCCCGATATTCTCAAACCCATTAACATGTTCCTTGCACATCTTGTACGTCTTCGTATCACCTATCCTCAGCTGCACATAGAGAATAACCACTTTTAAAGAAAATCTGATATCACATCAACCAATGATACAAAACTATGAATCAGTTAATAGGTTGGATAATAAATAAATAAATAAACGTTTATTGTCTTATATGTCTGCAGTTATGTAACTTTAACGAATAATTTTGTAACTTCATCACTATATATGTGTAACTTTAATAAAATAAATATTCATTCATTACTCACACTAGAGTTATAGACTATCAGTCCTTTGTGATATTTGTGCAACTTCCTTGACATCTTTTGAAACTCCCTGTCTTTCACATCAACCAGTTCGTGATTGTGCCCCGCATGAAATCGGTTAATAAATAATACACCATTCATCATGAATAACCTAACTCTTGCTTTGCATCCTATCTTCTTGACCTTAGTTTTCCTTTGCTGCTTCTCTGCAACTGGTTCTACCCCCTTATCTGTGTTTGCGCAAACTTGCATATCTTTGCACTTACTAAAAGTTTGGACTCAAAAGTTTGGACTTTATCTCCCCATCACGCCACTTCTTCGTAGTGTATTTACGAACATCGAAGCCACTAGCAAGAGCGTAAACCTTATAGAACTTGACAGCCTCATCTATGTCATTGCTTTCCTGACCAACAAAAGGCGTGAATTGTTTTTCAACAATCCTACAGAATTCGTCCTCTCCCACCTCTTGTATAACTTCAGCAAATTCAGCCTCTGTAACCCCCAACAATATGTTTTAATAATTAGCTCTACTAGCAAATAAATTTGGAAAAATACACAATAGAAAAAGTAATTTTAACTCTTAAAATGTGTAACTGTATTCGAAATATGTATAACTTTAATGTAATTAGCCAATACTGTAACTTTAATCAACATTCTCTATAACTTTAGCAGATGTATATGTAACTTTAGCAATTGTTGTTGTAATTTCACTAAATACACACTAAAAAAAGTAAGTTTAACTCTAAAAAAGTGTAACGGTATTCGAAATATGTATAACTTTAATGCAATTAGCTAATTCTGTAACTTTAATCAACATTGTCTGTAACTTTAGCAGATGTATATGCAACTTTAGCAATTGTATCTGTAACTTCGAGCCTTGTCTAAACTATGTAAACAAACTTATGTAAGCCTGTAACTACACCAATAATTGTGTAACTTTAGGCAATAATACGCGTAACTATAACAAAATTTCACTATTTCTATCTTTTTTGCTAAACTTTCAATATCTGCAACAAAATTTTAAACAATAATTTCGTAACTTTAAGGAATAATTGTGTAACTTTAACAAACTTATTGGTCTCTTTTTCCTTCATCATCTCAAAAAATTAAAAAATCAAATCATAATGACTACAAGGTACGTCTGGTTTTGCAATCTACGTATGAATAATCTGCGTATAAAAAATTAAAAAATTAAAATAATGGATACGACCTACGTATGAATAATCTACTTACCATTGTTGGCCTCTACAATCTGCATATCATCCATGTTCAACTATAGAACTTACCAACAAGACTAAAGGAAATCGTTATAATGTTTACGAATGATAATTAGATGGACGTTCAAATGATGGAAGAAGAAATATTCTATGAAAAAATTGTCTTTTTTAGGTTGTGATGAGGTGAAGAAGATGAACAACAATTTGTTATGTCAGTATGTTGTGATGAAAGAAGAAGAAAGATTTTATGGAAAAACATTTTTGTGTTGTTGAAAGTAGCACGTTCTCTGATATGAGGGAAGATGAAGAGTCTTAACTAAAAGCTACAGATTAGAGAAGTAATTATTAGATATGTCAGTATGTCTTTGGGACTTTAAACTGGTGCTAATTACCTTGTTTTCTCATTAAATAGTTTATTTTAGGTCTTTTAATCTAAACTGTCCAACAGCCTTAATCCAATGGATGGTAGAAGGACTTAGGGACTCAACCAAATATGTGGACTCATCCGAACTCATCTCTCTCTCGCTATATATATATATATGAATATAGTATATATATATAGAGAGAGTAGAGAAGAAGAGATAGAGGAGAGAGATATTAGAGGTATATATATATATATATTATATATAATATATAAATATATAATCTAGATATATATATAGATATATATATATTATATATATATAGATATATAGGGGCGGGTTCCTGTGCGAACTTAAGTTCAATACGAACTGTACGAACTATCTCAGATACACGTGGTATTACTACTGGATACACATGTATTCGGTAGTAATACAATGTGTATCTAGTAGATATACCAAATGTATCTGGGGTGGTAGTTTGTGTATCCACCGCCGCCACCACCACAACCACCAACACCACCACTGTCACTCCCACCACCACCAGCACCACCACCACCCCACCACCACTACCACCAACGGTGAGCCTAACTCCAACACGCCATCACTAAGCATCCGGCGCCGACCCCAACTCCAACATGCCACCGCCGTGGCCACCTGACAACGCCGACGAAAGCCAAGCACCCTAAGACGCGGACGAGTAACTTTCCCCCGTCGCTACCCCCGTAGTTCATATGCACAACTATTCTCCAACCACCACCACCGTCACTCCCTCATTGAAATCGGGCACTCCAACAACCATCACCTCCACAGACAAAAAATCAAACGACGATGAGCACCACCCTAAACCGTCGCCGCAATAAGCTCCTCTATTAATGGCTCCGACGACGATAAATATGGTTGTAAAACTTACGCCGCAAACATGGATGGCCGGCGACATTTGCAAGCATGGAAGATCGAATGCAATAGGAGATGGAGAGGAGAAGTCGGCGGCGCACTGGACGGCGTATCTTCGGCGTCTTTGGTCCGTCAAGGTGGCTGACAATTGATGCTGGTGGTAGCCGACGGCTGTAGTGGCACTCCATAGGGTGATAGAGGTGTTAGGAAATTAGGGTTTGCTGAAAGTTTGGATGGGTAGTGAGAGCATTGGGCCTGGTGTTGGTTAATGATAAGTTTGGGCCTTGTTTTGATGTGTAATTGTTAATCCGGTACTTGGTTCGTACAGTTCGCATCAAACTTGTAGTTCGCACAGGATCCTATTTATATATATATATATATATATATATATATATATATATATATATAGAGAGAGAGAGAGAGAGAGAGAGAGAGGCAAGTTATAATGACTCCACCTTTAAAATTGAGTCCATGAGTCCTCATCTTGCCCTTTGGATGAAAGAGATGGAGGAACAAGATTAGAACAAGATGGAAGGCTAAGATTAAAAGAAAAATGAATAGATAAGATTAGAACAAAATGAAGGGACAAGATTAGAACCAAATGAGTGGGTTTTAATGACTTTCACCTACATTACGAGTATAACTTCAACTATTATTTTTGTAACTTTAAGCTAAAATTTGATTTCGACTATATAAATTTGAATTTATGTAACTTTAAGACAAGTTTATGTGATTTTTACTTTTTTTATGAGGGTAACTTTAGTCATTAAGAGTGTAACTTCAACCATTATTTGAGTAACTTCAAAATAAAATTTGATTTCGAGTATATAAATTTGAATTTATGTAACTTTAAAATAAGTTTATGTGATTTTTACCTTTTTATGAGGGTAACTTTAGTCATTAAGAGTGTAACTTCAACCATTATTTGTGTAACTTCAAAATAAAATGTGATTTCGAGTATATAAATTTGAATTTATGTAACTTTAAGATAAGTTTATGTTATTTTTACCTTTTTATAAGGGTAACTTTAGTCATTAAAAGTGTAACTTCAACAATTATTTGTGTAACTTCAAAATAAAATTTGATTTCGAGTATATAAATTTGAATTTATGTAACTTTAAGATAAGTTTATGTGATTTTTGCCTTTTTATGAGGCTAACTTTAGTCATTAAGAGTGTAACTTCAACCATTATTTTTGTAACTTTAAACTAAAATGTGATTCGAGTATATAAATTTGAATTTATGTAACTTTAAGATAAGTTTATGTGATTTTTGCCTTTTTATGAGGATAACTTTAGTCATTAAGAGTGTAACTTCAACCATTATTTTTGTAACTTTAAACTAAAATGTGATTTCGACTTTATAATTTTGAATTTATATAATTTTAAAACAAATTTATGTGATTTTAGTTTTTTTTATGAGTATAACTTCAATTCTTAATTGCGTAACTTTAAGTTAAAATATGATTTAGTTTTAACATTTTTATAAGTGTAACTTTAACCTTTAGTGAAACTTTATTTATTAATTGTGTAACTTTAGTCAATTATAGTGTAACTTTATACTAAAATGAGATTTAATATATTAATTTGAATTTTTGAAGACATGTTTAGGCAATTTTAGTCTTTTCTAGTGTAATTTCAGTCCATACTAATGTAACTTTAGTTATTAATAGCGTAACTTCAGTCCTTAATAGGTAACTTTAGTCCATAAGTGTGCAACTTTAATACATAATTGTGCAACTTTAGTACATAACTGTGCAACTTTAGTACATAACTGTGCAACTTTAGTACATAATGATGTAACTTTAGTACATAATGATGTAACTTTAGTACATAATGATGTAACTTCTATAAAAAAAAAGGAGATCTTAAATAAAAATAAAAAACATGAAAAACAAAAAACAAGATCTGAAATGGTGATGTTGTTTTTCTAACCTTTTTTTTTTTTAAATGATGTAACTTTAATCCATAATTGTGTAACCTTAGTAAATAATTGTGTAATTTTAGTCCATAACTGTGTAATTTTAGATCTAAAAATAATCAATGACAACAAAAAAAAAACGAGATAAAAATAAAATAGAAAATCATAAGACATTCAAAAAAATGAAAAACGAAAAAAAAAAAAAAAAAAAAAAAAAAAAAAAGAAGTTTATCTGAAAATAAATAAATTAGATCTAGAAACAAAAAATACATAATGAGATCTAGAAAAAAAAAAGCAAATAAACTAGATCTAGAAAAAAAAGACATATATAAAAAAATGAGATCTAAAATAAAATAGAAAACATTGTAAATCTGAAAAATAAAAAACAAGATTTGAAATGATAGTGGTTGTGTTTTTTACACATTTTACCTTTTTTCAGATCTAAAAAAAGATTCAAAAAAATGGCTAAAATATGATGGACGACAGGGAGGTAAAAAAAGATTCAAAAAAATGATTAAAACCAGCCCCATAATTATAATAGAAAAAAAAAAAGTGAGTCTGAAAAAACAAGATCTAGGATTAAAAGAAAAATGAAGGACGACAGGGAGGTAGATGGAGGACGTAGGGCCGGCGGCGGCGGCGGAGGGGCAGAAGTGGTGGTGGTGTTGGGGTTTGACAGACGGAGGAGGAGGGGCAGAGGAGGAGGCGGAAACGGCGGGTGGAGGCGGAGGAGGGGCAGAGGAGGAGGCGGCGTCGGCGGGTGGAGCTCGGTGGTGAAGCGGTGGACGACAGGGAGGCGGCGGAAAGGGATGTAGATGGAGGACGTAGGGCCGGCGGCACCGGAGGAGGGGCAGAAGTGGTGGTGGTGTAGGGGTTTGACAGACGGAGGAAGGAAGTGGCGGTGGCGGTGGCGGTGAGGAAGTGGTGGTGGTGGTGGTGTCCGGTGGGGAAAGTGGTGATTGGTAATTTTTTGGTTTTTTTTAAGAAAGAATGGAAGAGAGAGAAGTGGGTAGAAAGAGAATGTGAAGATATGAAAATGAGAGGGAAAGAGTAAGAAATGATATATATATATTAGGGTTTTAGTGGATGGATTGGGTGTGTCTCATCATCTTGACCATTTATTTTGTTTTAATCTCACCCACTCATCCTCCTAATTCAAGGGTTTGGATTAGGACTTAAGGACTCAAATATAGTAGGGGACTCATTTGAACCCACCTATATATATATATATATATATATATAGAATTAGGATCATGTGAGTCCACCCTATCTTTTTGAGTCCGTGAGTCCAGGATACAATATCATAAGTTATACTAAACAATATCGCGGGATATACTGTACAATATCACACTACTCAACCATTTTTTCGCGCACTATAACTAGCTTTTTTTTCTCATACTTTTTTTCACACCAATTTTTTTAGCCCTTTTGTGATGGTTTTTTTTCGTGATATTGTTTAGTATAACTAGTGATATTGTTTCGTATAATCTGTGATATTGTATAGCTGGACTCACGGACTCAAATATTTAGGTGGACTCACCGGATCTTGCCTCTATATATATATATATATATATATATAGAGAGAGAGAGAGAGAGAAAGAGAGAAAGGATTAAGAGAGTCCATCCCAAAAGAGTGAGTCCAGGATTCCTCTTTGTGACCATTGGATGAGAGAGATGGATGGTTGAGATTGATTCCCCTAAATGGTCATTAATACCACTATCTCTCTACATTTCACTAATTAATCACTAATCTACCCTAATTCAATATATAAGCTTTTTCACCCAACTACTTCTCTCTCATCTCACACAATATCTATCCTCTCATCTCTCTCTAAAACCCTATTAAATTCAAAATCCCAAAATAATACTCATCCTTCATTCAACCCAACCACCACCACCCACCACCACCAAAACCGACACAAACCACCACAAAAAAAGTAGATCTGAAAATAAAAAAAAATCCCACCACCACCTACCTCCTCCACTGCCACCTCCACGTCGCCGCCTCCACGCCTCCGCCTCCACCACACACCCTGCCGCGCCTCCACGCGCCTCCATCCACGCCTCCACGCCTGCCGCGCCGCCCCCATGTCGCCCCTGCCACGGACCTACTGGCTGCCGCCCCCCTGCCGCCTACCGCCCCTGCCGTCACTCCGTCTTCCTCCCCTGCCTCCTCCTCCTCTCTTCTTCTTCTTCTTTTTTTTTTTTTCTTTTTTCAGATTTGTACCATCTTCCTTTTCTTTTCTTTTTTTCTTTTTTCAAATCTGAAAAATGGTATGGTTTTGGTGGTGTTCTCATGGTTTTGGTGGTGTTCTCATTTCTCTTTTTTTTTCTTTTTCCTTTTCTTTTTCTTCTTCAGTTTTGCTTAAATATTTGTTTTGTTTATTTTTCTGTTTTTCTTTGTTTTTTAGATCTGAAAAGGTGGTTCAAACTTTAATGACGTCTATTAAAATATCATATTATTTATTAAAGTAACACATTGTATATTAAAGTCACACATATTATATATTAAAGTAACACATATTATATATTAAAGTAACACAAATTCTCTATTAAAGTAACACATATTATATATTAAAGTTACATGTCTTATTTATTAAAGTCACATATATCAAAGTAACACATATTATTTATTAAAGTAACACAAAATGACCTTAAAGTTATATAATGACTGAAGTTACACTTTTAGTATCTGAAGTTACCCATATAATGACTGAAGTTACACAGTTTTTTTTGTTGAAGTTACACATTTTTTTATATGTTTTATGTTTTTTTTTTTAATTTGTTATGTTTTTATTTTTTTATTTTAGATTTCGTTTTTTATTTTTTTATGGTGTTTATATTTCTAGATCTAAAGTTACACTATTTTAGACTAAAGTTATATAACTGAAGTTACATAGGTTTGGACTGAAGTTACAGAGATTTGGACTGAAATTTGACTAGTTTGGACTGAAGTCACACTAGAAAAGACTAATGCATAAAATTACACTATAAATGACTAAAGTTACACAAATAATATTTGAAGTTTTACTAATAAAGTAAAATGTTACACTTATAAAAATGCTAAAATTTAATTGTATTTTGGGTTAAAGTTACACATATAAGGCTTGAAGTTACACAAACAATGGTTGAAGTTACAATCAGAAAAGGCTAAAATCACATAAAATTGTCTTAAAGTTACATAAATTCAAATTCATATAGTCGAAATCACATTTTAGCTTGAAGTTACACAAATAATGGTTGAAGTTACAGTCGTAGTGACCGAAGTTACACTCATAAAAAGGCTAAAATCACATAAACTTGTCTTCAAGTTTCATAAATTCAAATTTATGTCGTCGAAATCACATTTTAGTTTGAAAATACAAAAATAATGGTTGAAATAACACTCGTAGTGACTGAAGTTACACTCCTAAAAAGGCTAAAATCACATAAACTTGTCTTGAAGTTTCATAAATTCAAATTTATATAGTCGAAATCACATTTTAGTTTGAAGTTTCATAAATAACGGTTGAAGTTATACTCATAATGACTGAAGTTACACTCATAGAAAGTCTAAAATGACATAAACTTGTCTTGAAGTTTCATAAATTCAAATTTATATAGTCGAAATCACATTTTAGTTTGAAGTTTCACAAATATGGGCTGAAGTTACAATCACAAATCTCAGAAATTCAAAAGTGCTCAAAAAGTGATTAACTAAAGGCTAGAGAGCGAAAGTTAATTAATTAGTGCATAGGTAAATGATTAGTGTTAAGTGTGCTTTTGTCTCTACAATCTCATCCATTCATCTCCCTCATCCAATGGCCAAGATGAGGACTCATGGACTCACAAAAATTGGTGAACTCATAAGAACTCATCTTGGCCATTGGATGAGGGAGATGAATGGATGAGATTGTAGAGACAAAAGCACACTTAACACTAATCATTTACCTATGCACTAATTAATTAACTTTCTCTCTCTAGCCTTTAATTAATCACTTTTGAGCACTTTTGAATTTCTGAGATTCGTGAGTGTAACTTCAGCCCATATTTGTGAAACTTCAAACTAAAATGTGATTTCGACTATATAAATTTGAATTTATGAAACTTCAAGACAAGTTTATGTCATTTTAGACTTTCTATGAGTGTAACTTCAGTCATTATGAGTATAACTTCAACCGTTATTTATGAAACTTCAAACTAAAATGTGATTTCGACTATATAAATTTGAATTTATGAAACTTCAAGACAAGTTTATGTGATTTTAGCCTTTTTAGGAGTTTAACTTCAGTCACTACGAGTGTTACTTCAACCATTATTTTTGTAACTTCAAACTAAAATTTGATTTCGACGACATAAATTTGAATTTATGAAACTTGAAGACAAGTTTATTTGATTTTAGCCTTTTTCTGAGTGTCACTTCAACCATTATTTGTGTAACTTCAAGCTAAAATGTGATTTCGACAACATAAATTTGAATTTATGAAACTTCAAGACAAGTTTATGTAATTTTAGCCATTTTATGAGTATAACTTCAGTCACTACGAGTGTAACTTCAACCATTATTTGTGTAACTTCAAGCTAAAATGTGAATCTACTTTATCATTTTACTTTATTAGTGAAACTTCAATTATTATTTGTGTATCTTTAGTCATTTATAGTGTAATTTTATGCATTAGTCTTTTCTAGTGTGACTTCAGTCCAAACTAGTCAAATTTCAGTCCAAATCTATGTAACTTCAGTCCAAATCTATGTAACTTCAGTCCAAACCTATGTAACTTCAGTCCAAACCTATGTAACTTCAGTCCAAACCTAGTAACTTCAATTATATAACTTTAGTCTAAAATAGTGTAATTTTAGATCTAGAAATAAAAACGCCATAAAAAAATAAAAAAAAACGAAATCTAAAATAAATAACTAAAAACATAACAAATTCAAAAAAAAACATAAAACATATAAAAAAATGTGTAACTTCAACAAAAAAACTGTGTAACTTCAATCATTATATGGGTAACTTCAGTCATTATATGGGTAACTTCAGTAACTAAAAGTGTAACTTCAGTCATTATATATGAAACTTCAGTGAAACAAGTGTTAATTTAATAATATCAAGTGTAACTTTAAGGTCATTTTGTGTTACTTTAAT
The DNA here is from genome assembly GCA_022085475.1 of Heliosperma pusillum. Lineage (NCBI taxonomy): Eukaryota > Viridiplantae > Streptophyta > Magnoliopsida > Caryophyllales > Caryophyllaceae > Heliosperma > Heliosperma pusillum. The sequence goes on along the minus strand of JAIUZE010045486.1, from coordinate 5,461 downwards.
AAATAATATGTGTTACTTTGATATAAGTGACTTTAATAAATAAGACATGTAACTTTAATAGAGAATTTGTGTTACTTTAATATACAATATGTGTAGCTTTAATAGAGAATTTGTGTTACTTTAATATATAATATGTGTTACTTTAATAGAGAATTTGTGTTATTTTAATATACAATATTTGTGACTTTAATAAATAATATGTGATATTTTAATAGACGTCATTAAAGTTTGACCCACCTTTTCAAATCTAAAAGATACAAAGAAAAACAGAAAAAAAAAAAAACAAAACAAAAAACTGAAGAAGAAAAAGAAAAGGAAAAAGGAAAAAAAGAGAAATGAGAACACCACCAAAACCATGAGAACACCACCAAAACCATACCATTTTTCAGATTTGAAAAAAAAAAAGAAAAGAAAAGAAAAGGAAGATGTGGCGGAAGGAGGAGGTCTGGTGGAGGCGCGTGTGGTGGAGGCGGCGGACGCAGGGAGGGAGAGGAGGCGGTGGAAGGTGGAGGCAGGGAGGGAGAGGAGGCGGTGGAAGATGGAGGCAGGGAGGGAGAGGAGGAGGGCGGAGACACGGAAGGCAGGGAGGGAGAGGTGGAAGGTGAAGATGTGTCGGTGGAAGGTGGAGACACGGCGGCAGAGGGCGGAAGACGGAGGAAATGGCGGCGGCTTGGCAGGGGACGACGCAGGTGGCCGGAGCTGTTTTTGGCCGGAGGAAATGGCGGCGGCTGGCGCGACGACGGTGGCGGCATCGTGGGTGGCGGCGGCATGGGTGGCGGCGTTGATAGTGGAAGGTGGAGGAGGGGTTATTTTTTTTAGATCTAGGTTTTTTGTTTTTGTTTGTTTTGGTGGGTTTTGAATTTAGAGAGAATTGATGAGAGATAAGGGAGGTAGAGAGAGAGTGGGGGAGGTTAAAATGAGAGAAAAAGATGAGGGAAGGGTATAAGTATTAGGGTTTGGATTGGGTATGTATTAGTGGGTTTGATTAGTGGGGATGTGAGAGAAGTGGATTAAACACCCACTAATGACCATTTTCTTGTTTTCATCTCAACCCTTTATTTCCAAGATCCAATGGCTCACAAAAGGACTTATGGACTCACTATTTCTATAAGGACTTACATGATCCTTTCTCTATATATATATATATATATATTATATATATATATATATATATATAGAGAAAGGATCATGTAAGTCCTCTTAGGAAAGGTGAGTCCATAAGTCATTTTATAGGCCCTTGGATCTTGGAGATGGATGGCTGAGATTGAAGCTCTCAAAAATGGATTAGTGGGCTAATTTTTCACTCTCTCACATCTTTATTAATTAACCACTAATCCCATCTTAATTCAATATATAAGACTTTCCACTCAACCACTTCTCTCATCCCACATAATTTCATTTCTCCATCTCTCTCTAAAACCCAAAAAAATCAAAACCCAAAAAACTCAAAACCCAAACAATTCAAAACCCAAAAAATTCAAAAACCCAAAAAATTCATAAACATTCATCACCTTCTTTCATCTCCCACCTCCGGACACCATCTCCGGCCACCATCGACCGCCGGCTCCGGCAACCACCGGCTTTTTTTTTTTCAAATCTTCTTTTTTCCGCTTCGTCTTCACCGCACATGTTCCTCGCCGTGCCTCCTTCTCGCCGCCCTCTCCTGCCGCCTCTTCTCTTCTTCTTCTTCTTTTCTCTTTTCTTTTTTTCTTTTTTCAGATATGCACCATTCTTTTTAGATCTTGTTTTTTTCTTTTTTTCTTTTCTCTTCTTTCATGTCGTCTCTTCACCACCCTTCTTTTTTTTTTGAATCTATGTTTTTATTTTGTTAGATCTCGTTTTTATATTTCAAATTTTTTATGTTTGTTACTTTTTTGTGGTTAGTAGTGTTGTTTTACTGAAGTTTCACATAAAATGACTGAAGTTTCACATAAAATGACTGAAGTTACACTTTTATTAACTGAAGTTACAAATGACTGAAGTTACACATTTTTTTTACTGAAGTTTCACATAAAATGACTGAAGTTTCACATAAAATGACTGAAGTTACACTTTTATTAACTTAAGTTATAAATGACTGAAGTTACACATTTTTTTCACTGATGTTACACATTTTTTCACTGAAGTTACACATTTTTTTCACTGAAGTTTTTTTTCCTGAATACATGTTTTTATTTTTTAGATCTCGTTTTTATTTTTATGTTACACATTACTTTTTCAGATCTAAAAACCACAAGTTTTTTTTGTGCTTATTGGTGTTGTTTCACTGAAGTTTCACATATAATGACTGAAGTTTCACTTTTAGTAACTGAAGTTACTCATATAATGACTGAAGTTACTGTTTGGGTAATTTTCAGTCAAAATTTAGTGGGCCACGTGGCAGTCCGTAGTTGGAGCAAAACAAGAGGAGCGGATTGATGACTCAGCAAGAGGAACAAGGAAGCACATTACAACCTCCAGTCAGGAATCAGCCAGGGGGACTAAGAAGGAGTCAAATAACAAAGCCCCCAAAATTAGGGAAGTTGAGGGATTTTAGGAGGAAGAGTTGGAGGCCAACGGTAGGGTAAATTAGGGTTGGGAAGAGCTTATAAAAGGGAGAAATACAAGTGGAAGAAGGATCAACACATATTATCATATCCATACTCAATCTCCTGCATTATCACGGCACAAAAACTGCAAGTTTATTGTAACTTTTCCTTTACGTTCTCACTTACTCCCATACAAAGAATTCATAGCATAATATTTGGCGGGATTCCGACTCCCCCCGCGGTTTTTCCCAATTTGGGTTTCCGCGTCACTAATTCTCTCGTGTCTATTTCCTTATTACGTTGGTTTATTTTCCTTTTACTGCTTACGTTGTTCCATCATCTTAATTGATAGCTAATCTAGTTGATCATTTTGACCCGACCCTAACAATATATCACCCGGTAGATTTTTTACCAAAACAATTTGGCGCCCACCGTGGGGCATAGTGATCAAATCTAGCTACAAGTCAGAGAAATACAGCCATTTAGAATGACAGTATCCAGTCAAAGTTCCACCAGCATGCCCAGTATGCCAACATCAGCAGTCCAGTCACCGACAATCCCGCTAGGAGCCACGGCCCCCCAGAATCCCACGAGCAGGACAACTCTTGCCAGTGCACCTACTCGGAACGTGCCAGAAGGATCAAGGCCATCACCAGCCCCCCGAGGAGTGGATACCCGAGAGCAAATCCTCCCAGCACCAGTGGCACCCCTCCAGGGAAGCAGGCAGGGCAGGGCAGCCACCAGAAGCCACGGAACAGAAGCATCGCCTCCAATAGGAACTCTACCCCCAGATGTTGTTCAAACGCTCCTCCAGGGAGTGAATGATCTTAGGCAAGCCGTGAAAGGCCTGCGGCAGGATAACAGAATCTTGAGGGAGAGAGTCGACGCAATGGTTCAACCACCACAGACGCAACGATCATCCGCCTCCTTGCTGCAAGGACCTTCTGAAGAAGCACCCTGTCGGGTGGTACCGCAGGAACTAGTTACCCGACTTGACTTGGGAGGAATGGAGTCACCAGCATCCAGGCTGCTGACACCTACTCCGCTACCCACCGTCGGCATCACCACGCCAGTAATAGGTAATCCATTGGTTGTCGGGTCCTCGGTATTTAATTCAATTTTCGATGCAGGAACGGGACCCCAACGAGTGCCCACGGACCAACTTGGATCAATCGTCAACGCTACCCCCCTGAACAACTACCAGGACGGCTGCACACCAGGAATAATCTCAAGGGTAAGCCATCCATTTGATTTTTCCTCGTTTCCGTCTAACCAATCTGCAGGAACATCCAGTCTGGTGGAACAACAACTCCACGAAATAAGGACCCTACTCAGCAGAGTACCTGGAATGCCAGCACCCCTTGAGAAGGCGGCCCAGGAGAGCTATGCTGATTCCCCTTTCATCGACGGCATAGCCCTTGTCAGCGTACCCAAGGGATTCAGGCCCCCCACCATGGCTCTGTACGATGGAACAGCTGACCCCCTGGACCACATCAACCAGTACAAGCAAAAGATGATGGTGGTCACATCAACCGGGCCCTTGAAGGAAGCCTGCATGTGCAAGGGGTTCGGATCCACACTTTCGGGAGCAGCACTGCAGTGGTTTGTGAGCCTACCCAATGGACGGATCAGCTCGTTCGCCGAATTGGTGAATGCCTTCAATCAGCAGTTCGCAAGCAGCAGGAAACCTGAAAAACAAACCAGTGACATGTACCGGTTGGTACAAAGGCAAGAAGAATCAACACGGGACTTCCTGAACCGGTTCAATAGAGAAAAAGTCTCCATTCCCCGGTGTGACGTAGCAACGGCGATCGAAGCATTCCGGCAAGGGCTTCATCAGGACTCCGACCTATACAAAGACATCACTAAATATCCCTGTGCAACCTTCGAGGACGTCCAGGCAAAGGCAATGGCAGCAATCCGGCTGGAGGAGGACGAATCCAGGAGGGACCTCTACGACAATGACAGGTACAGCAGGAAGGCAAACACTGACAAGAGGCACGAAAGATCAAAACCCTACAGCCGGAACAACATTTACAAAGTGACAGGAGACAGCAATTAGAGGAATGATCCGAATCTTCCTCCTAAGGTAAGCGAATATGGGTTTTCTACAGGTCTTGCAGGATTACTAAAGGCACTCCGGGAACTAGGCGGACGCGTAAGGTGGCCCAAAAAGACAACTGGAAGGGAGCCAGACAGGAGGGATGGAAGCAGGAATGTGATTTCCACAATGACATCGGGCACAACACCGAAGATTGCGTCGGATTAAGGAAGGAAGTGCGGCACCTCCATAAAGCAGGCTACTTGGACCACCTACTACCTAGGGGAACAAGGTCTAACAAAGTCAACGCTACTGAACAGGTTCTGCCCTCTCCCCCTCCTTTGTGCTCTAGAGTTGTGAATGTTATTACAAGAGGTTCGGAACTCTGTGGATTGACCTACTCCGCCGCTAAGCGGCATGCAACGGAGGCAAAGGGAGACAGACCCGAGACATCCTGCAGAATACAACGCCTGGACCTCCCATCAGTAACCTTCGAGGAAGCAGATGTACACGAAGTGGGGGAGCATCATGATGCCCTAGTGATCAGTCTCTCCATAGGGAATTGCCTGGTAAAGAAGATCCTCATTGACACCGGAAGCTCAGTAAACCTCATCATGCTGGAAACACTGAGAAACATGGGCTTCGACAAAAAAGACTTGTGCCAAAGGACAGTCCCCCTGGTGGGTTTCAGCGGAGAAACCAAACGATCACTTGGAGAAATCACAATTCCCACCTTCGCAGGAGGAATCAACAAACATGTAAGTTATCTGGTTATAGATGGTCCTGCAACTTACAATGTAAATCTTGGAAGGCCGTGGATCCATGGGATGCGTGCAATACCCTCAACATACCATCAGTGTATAAAGTTCCCCACACCTTGGGGAGTACAAGA